>SNQJ01S0026002.1:0-39894 GCA_010110895.2 Picea sitchensis
AGCTCTTCATTGATTTGTAAGTGTATTTCTCATGCAAAACTTCTTAATTGAATGGTTGTAGGTTAAATCTCTTACTTTTATGGTTACATTGTTATTATTTTGCTTAATCATTGAAACCCTAGGTAGAAAGCACACAAGTAGGTCATTGCTTCATGTCCCCATGATAGAAAACTTGTTTAGCCATTGATTAAGGAGAACATAGCCTAGTCGTTGCTACACTAGTTCCCCTTTTTCTGAGTTAGTTTTGAAACATAATTTGAAGAAGNATAAGGAAGATGTCCGAGGCCTAATTGAGTTTACACCTAGGGTTTTGACCTTTAGGGTTTGAAAGGCCTTGTCTTTGCAACACTTTTCAGCCCTAGATTTATGTTTTGAAGCTAGCCGTTTTTGCCAAGGATTTTTAAGGAAATAGGGAGGAGCATGAGGCCTTTCTTAAGAAACACCGGAATGAGCCTCCTCCCCTTAGGGTTTTGACTTTGTGGCCCTGCCATTGCAGCACCAGAAAGCCTAACCCTCTTGTCCTTAAATTTAGATTCTTCCGAGACTTTAGCCTTGCTCCTTGACTCCATTATACCCTAAGGCACTAGTCTAGTTATCCAACGTTGAGATTATTGTGTCAAAACAACACCTTTAAACTTCTCAAATTTCAAACCCTAACTAACCCTAACGTCTTACTAACCCTAATTTGTTGATGACGTCATGCCTCCTTTTATCTCTTGCTTGATATAAAATGTTGTGGCTAGGTCATCTAACAATAGACATTGAAGTGTTGATTATTTTCATTGGCTTATTTTGCAGAACGTCCACCTCATTGTCTAGCAAAACTAACCTAGAAGAAAGCTGACGTCACCCTCTAGCAAGTATAGTGACGCAACAACTTTTGTGTGTGAGCATATTAATGATATTTAATGCGTTGTGATAATTCAAACATTGATTTTATACATTGAATGCTATATCATTTCCGGTGTTATTGAGAAGTAACATTATAAGACATAGTTATTTTTGCAATCATTGACTTCGTCAATAATTACTGCTATATGTGCTCATATATAATACAGATAGTCATTAATTTATGAAGTACTGACCACTGTTGCACATTTTATTTTTATTGTTGCTTTGTCTCACAAACAGGTGCCTATCTTGTGGTTTATCTTCCCTTTGACTATCTTCTTGGCAGTAATCTGTGAAGGGAAAACCTGCTTTAACCTCTTGAGCCTTAATCCCTTGACCCTTTTCTTTTCAACACCCCAGATTACCTAGGGACGTCTCCCTTGGGATTAGCCACCCTGAATAGAAAGAGTCTCCCATCGAGGTGACAGTGGGTGGGGAAGCTCCTGTTACGCCAGTTTGACTATTGCCTTCAAGCTACTTAACCTATACAAACTGAGCGATAACAGGGCCAACGTTGAAATGTTTTCAAATTCGTTCTGTATGCACTGAAATTATACATGGATAGACTATTTTCATGCCTTGCCAATATGGGATGGTTTTTGGACTCAAATTTGACTCACACACCCACTTTCTTCTAGCATCAATTCATCATGTCAACCATAAACCCTATTTTTCTTTCAAAGTACACAAATTGGTTGACAATATTTTTTATTTTGCATCAACCTTTATTCATTTTTCTTTCAGTTTCTATATTAATGTATATACAATGTATGTGTGTCATAGTTGTGTTGAAAAATCCCTCTTTTTCGTTCATTGTTTAATCAACACCATAAAAATATGCCCTTGCAGTACTAGATGTGGGAACATGTGTACTGTCGAATGAATTTTAAAAGGAACAACAAATTACATTATGCTAGGACTAGACATGGGCAACAATAACTTGTGAATGGGGCCAATGTTGACATTTTTTCAAACTCTTTGTCATGCTAATTGTTTCAAAAATCTCATGAAAAATATGAACCATTCTGGTTTAATAATATATCAGAAATATTTCTTCTGATTTCCTGGAAAATTGAATGCACAGATCAATTTTCTGGGTGAATATTTATATTCTTCTATCCAACACCTTTCCAATGCATGTTCCCATGCTCAATTCTGAGTCTTGAGCAAAAGGTTATGGTTATTGGAAAATTGCCCTTTAATTTTTCTGTTCACACTTCAACTTGGCGCAACTCTGCGTTGTACTTAATAATTTTTGCACCTAATCCATTGGATTTTTAATAGGATATTAATTTGGTTTCTTCATATACATATTTTGGATAGTCTGTCAAAGTTTCACCTCTTTCTGGGTTCTGGGCTGCTAGTTACAGCCTGCTGAAGTTCTAGGCCAATTTGTGTTTTTGGTCTGAAATGCTATAGGTACCTTATTTTCCATATTAAACATTTTTAACATGCCCAAAAATTTAATTCAGATCTAGTAATGTCTTCTATGTTTCAATATATTTCCATTGACTATTCTTGTGCCTCAATCTGATTCCAGAGTAGAAAGTTATGGTTCTTTGAAGTTAGTTGGGTCTTAAAATTTGCCCTCCACTGTTTGTGCTATAAATTCCTCATAAAAGCTCTGTTTGACGAACGATTTACACCATTAGAGGTATCTTGGTACACTCTATTCTCGTGGTTTTTGGGTAGCTAAAAACACTATTAAGGGACTCAAATATGCGTTGCAAAAAGATGACGTTCAAACCGTGTAAAATGTCATCGAAATTCACTCATTTTTCGTTGTTCTTCACCCTCCAAACGACTTCGTGCACACAATTTTCAACCTGTACAACCATATTTACCATGCGCAACAATACCACAAGTTAAATCATGCTCCGCGCACATATAACCATTGTGCATCACTTCTCTATCACGCCAATAACTGGTGCACACTACTTTGGTGTCGTGCGCCAATATCCACCGCACAAAATTTTGGTTCTTGCACTGATACCCGTTGCACGCAATTTTTGTATCGCTCACTGATATTCCACGCACATTTCACTCTACGTGTTGCACCATGCCAAATTTTAGTACGCCCCCACCGTGCACCAATACTCTGCATGCACCATTAACTAAACTGTTGCATGACAACATATACCCACAATGCGCACAACCCAACCAAACTCCTCTGCGCGATGCCATTATTGTGCACATGAAGCACACCAATATTATGTGTGTGCACACTGTGCACACCTTATTATGCGTATGCACACCACACAATTCTAAATTTAGACCGTGCACCCGCACACCAACATTTTTTCATGCGGTGCTAAATTTTAGCGCGTGCACCCGCACACTAATATTTTTCCACGTGGCGCCAAAATTTAGCGCACGCATCCGCACACCAACATTTTTCTACGTGGTGCCAAAATTTAGTATGTGCACCCGCACAACAACATTTTTCCACGTGACACCAACATTTAGTGCACGCACCCACACACCAACATTTTTTTGCGCTACGCCAAAATTTAGTGCGCGCGCCCGCATGCCAATATGTTTCCGCGCAGTGCCCAATTTTTACATATCACAAGCTTTTTACTGTGTGTCATCCATTGTTAGTGTGCCCACCTGTGCACATTCATTTTTATGCGCATCAATTCATCATGAATTCCGCTACATAAATTGTTGCTTTTGCTTAACTTTTTTCCCAATTTCTACCATAGACATTCTGCAACTATGAAATTTGTTCAATTTCACCTCGATAACACCAGTTAAACCTCTGCAACAACAAATTGTTGCAGTTTGACATTTCTGGAACAATTTTTTCCCAAACTCAAGTCACGAATTGAGAATTTTAATTACTAATCTCGCTCCAACTATCATGGCTTCACTGTAACTTCAAATTCGACCAATTCCAGGTTTGAATTTGCTAGAACAAGTATTAAATCAAGAATATCTAACCACATGGCCAAATTTCTCAATTTTCCCATGAATTTAACAACATAAATTGGGGCTTTTTCCCAATTCCGCACAATTTCTGTTACTTTTTCCATAGACGCTCTGCAACTCAAAATTTGGCCACTTCGAAATATATCCTCCATGAAATTTCGCTTCAACTCAAATTGCTCGGCCCATCTAGGCACAGTGTTGAAAACTGAAGTAATGATACCATATTGTAACATCCCCGGCCACCTAGGTTGGGCCATGGTACTCCAGAAAATGCTTTTATTCTCTGCTAAACATACTGTAACATACCGAACATCCGACTGAGCTATGCCACATAAAATTTTTGAACTGCATGTAATTAAAACATATATAAACATAACTCTTGAAAACCTTTATATATAAAATGTAAACAAACAAATACATTCTGTAAATGTACAGATTCACACTGAATAACAGTAAACATATACAGGCAACATATATAGGAAATACCCATAAATATAAACACAGTTATAGACCACACATAACATAAACCCATAAAAATAAACATGTAAATAATAATTCATCATGTAATTTATCACACAATTGACACTTATCTTGGGAAGAATATCACCATTTGCATGTAGATCTTCCACGAACATCCTATCCTTAGACCACACTGGTCATCACTCTCAGCAGTGGGTCACCCACGAGCTGGGACTAAACTCCACCTATTTAAAGGGATTCCTAACCATGCTGACTATCTTAGACAATAGGAAAGACTCATTCACAGGTGCCAACTCAAACTAACAGACTACAGTCCTTCATTCCCCACATGCCTATCCCACACCAAGAATTGTGCCCCTTCTCTGCTCGACGATCCTTCGACTTCCCCACTTCCTTTATGGCTTCAACAACAGGCCGGAAAGGACATCTGAGAGCCTTGTAGCTACAGTTTGGCACCTTTGGAAATAATTTCCCAACAATTCTCTCACAGAGAGAGATTTCTCACAAGCCTGACAACCTGCCTCATCAATATCCCACGAGCCTGACAACCCGCTTCTTCAGTTCAACTCACAAGATAACCAGGTACACAAACAAGTATGGTTATGTATATAGGTTCATGTATAGTGATAGGAAGGTATGGAGGATAGCTCAATGAGTGTGTGAATGAAAATGGAATGATGACTGAATGATTGAATGATGGAAGGAATCTTGGAAAATGAACTAAGTCCAAACCATATGTATGCATGTTCCCAACTTGACACTTGTCATGTTGGGAGATACTTTGGTCCACTTGTCCCCATCCTTATAACTTAGGATAAAATAATTATCCATACTTTATACTTTAAGAAATATTAATATAATATTCATTTTTGGCTTAAGGTCCCTAGCTTAGCCCCTTTTCCTTAACTTTTATCCCCCCCTTTCCCTAACTAGTGGAGTTTAGTCCCCCATACTATTTTATCGTGGTTGGTCTATGCACAATGATGTATTTTATATTAATGATGAGACATATACAAAAATAGGCCCACTGGCCTTTAACATCTAGGCTCTTTGGCCTAATCATCACAAACTGGCTCACCAGCCTATAAAACACAACATATACACAAAGGCTCCCTGGCCTCAAAATAGCACGCACTTAAGTTGTTGCGTGCGATATCCAAGAATTTTCACACTTCATCATTTTACTGTGCAGTACATGTGTGCACTATACCATGGAAGGTGCATAAAAAAATGATATCAAACAACTCACCAGCTTAGGTACATTTGTATTTACATTTACAATTGGGTTTGGCCTAGGGATATTACATCCTTAGACCATATTTTCCACCATTATTGGACACCTCAGATATCGCAGAACAACTGACACCCATAGAGATCAACCCTAACTGCATGGAACATGCATCCAATGATAATATAGTGGACACACAGGTCAAGGGCATTCGCTAGAAAAGGATCTAGCTTTATCGGGTTGTTAAGGTAGGGAAAATCCTCCACCAAGGTAAGTGTCTCATCCAGGGCCATGTCCAACAGAAGTTTCCTCACCTGATGGGGGAACTCAACACAATGGAGACAATTGCTTCCTAATGGGGGAGGATTGATCCAATTGGCTATTGGTGGCCACCGACCTATTCCAACTAGCTTCTCTTGTCCATTTTTAGTTCAACACATTCTTCTGTACTTCTTTGTAATTGTGGGTTCTACACTTATGAGGCTGTCTGAAGCCCTACACATCTTCTAGGTGGATATTGGTGACCTCTCACCTAATCCAACTGGATTATTTTGTATGTTTTCATGTCAACACATCTTTTTGTACTTCCAGGGCCATTTCAGATGCCTAAAAAATGTTGTTTTGGCTCACTATAGTAAAATTATAGACAAAGTTAGAGTTTGATGGAAGATTGTGTAGTACCCTAAAATACTTTTCCAATGAGCTATCACACGCTTAAAACAGAGGTCATATCTAAAAGTTACGACCTCGAGAAGTTGAGGTACCAGCTTACCCATAGGGGCCCACATGACTTTTGATGTTTCACCTCCTAGGGTTAGGTTTTTGGATGTATAGGGTTTTGGAATTCATGAGTAATATAAAAAAGGCCTCTAGAGCATCACTATAATTCATTCTTCTCAGATGAATGCACGTAGTATCCACATATCTTTTCAGAGATAGATACCACCATTCAAGCAAGTGTTTCACTTCTGCAGTTTTACAATTTTAGCCTATTTCATTATTCAATAGAAGATATTGTTCACTAGATATTTGTGCTATTCTTGATATCTCTATGTTTATTGTATTCATTCTGTTAATCAATTCGTTCAGTTCCTAAATTTGGATCATACTTGGATATGTGTGTGTATTGTTTGAAATATTGATAATACCAAGGTGTTGTTAATGGATTGAATGAATTCTATCTTGGATGGATCCTTGTGTATTTAGTCCTTCATCCTTGTCACAATACCAAATGGTCTCTATGATCCTCATTTCATCTCAGGTGATACCTTCTTTGGCCTTTTTTGAATATTGATATGTCGATGCTTTGGGGTTTTGGTTGGTCAACTTTGGATGAACCCTAGGTGTAAAATCTTCAACGTCAAGAAGGACATGCACAACCATGAAATGATTCCAACAATGATTTTGTGACGAATAAGAGATCTGAAGGGGGTCATTCATTGGAGTGGGAAGGGTATTGGTTTGAATGTACCTAACACATGGAATTTATTCAAGGTGACTCCTTATACTTGGAGATGTTTGGATAGTTTGTTGGGATGTTTGAGGGGTGTAGGTATGTTGGCCACAATCATTCCAGATGTTGAGTTGTGTCGAGGTGACTTGATGAAAGAAGGTGAGTTGAGGACTTGCCTTCATTTGGAGGATTGTGCATATAGGAAGATTGCAACAAGAAGAGATTACTTGGACTTGTGCATTTATCTTGCCTTGGAAAGAATGGTTGAGGGTGAACCCCAACCATTCCAAGGCATAGAGAAGAATATGAAGCAACATGGTCAAGTGATGAAGTAGTGAAGAAAAGGTTGTTTGGATGTGCAATTCTTGGGGAATACTGGCTAATTGTGCCATTAGTTGGATAGTGGAGTCAAGTTGTTGTGGACAAATTTTCTTTGGGGTGACTTCATAGTGTAACAAGTTGAGGGGTGACCTTGCATTGGTTTGATATCATTGCATGGATGGACTGAATTGTGGAAGGAAGTCAAAGTATGGATGCACCAGTAGGTTCGAATTGTAGCACTTAGACATTGTCGAGGATCTCCTTGACAAAGATGCAATGATGAGGAAGGGTTGAACACTTTCCTTAGTCTTTGGAGCTGGATAGAGTGGTGTAGCGTTGAAACAAGGGTAGACCTAGGGTTCAACTCTTACAACACACCAACAAGCCCTAACTACTGGCCCTTTCAGCAACACCTACAGAGCAGATGCAGTCTCACCCGAAGTAGCAATAGGGGGTTGTAGGACACAAGTGTCTACAACCAGAGGAAATGAAAAGTTTATCTAGGACAACAAATCTCAACAATCTAGTTATTCTATATCCCACTTAAGATTGCTTCATAGGTTGTATCTTTGATCTAACACAACAATGCAATAATGGTATAACAAATGACAAATATCACAACGTAAATCACACAGAACAACAAGATATACATGGTTCACCCTCTCCCTAGGGCTATGCACACAGAACTGTGTTTCTTGATATATTATATGAAAACATACAGTTCTATCTACGCACTTAGCTTGAAGATCTCTCTCTCTTTCTCCCTTCCCTCCCTGCGCACCCAACTGTAGGGTTGATCTTAACACCCAGTAGAATATCTTACAATACAGACTCCATATACATGGAAAACATCTAGGTGTCAAAACCCTAGATCCAAAACCCTAAGTCTAAAACCCTAGGTCCACTTGACCCGCGTTTTTAGGGATTCGCCAGCCTGTCTTTCCTTATTTTCCATGAAGTGCTCCAAATAACTCGTTGATGTATTCTTCCTCTTGCTGAGTTGTCCATGATCCATCTTCCTTATTTCTTTATCTTCCTTGATATTCTCTTTGAATGGCTAGATTTTCCTTTATTTTCTCCTTCTTTTCTGCTTCTTTTATCACTTCGACCCTTCCTCGGTTTATGTGCCTTTTGTACAGTTCGTATTTTGCCTTTATTCCTTAATCTTCTCTTCCTTAACTAACCAAGGGTGAACATGCCCCCAACACTCACATGCGACTCATCCCGAGTTACTGCAAGACTGAACCTTCTGTTTTACTTCATTTGTAGACTGCGTGGAGTAGCCTGTGCTTTCTTCTCTGTCCCTCCCTGTCGTGTGTAGACTATTTTTTCTATGTCTGGTACCCAATTTCAACTGCACTTGGTACCTAGACCCTTCTTCCTTTGATTCTACTAAGAGCTGTGAGGCAACTGGTTGTCATAATATAATTTCAACGGCTCTGATTCACTAATCCTTCCTTCCATTCACCATTAAGGGTCTTCAACTGTGAAACTCCTTCTTCTGTGACATAGGAAACCTCAAATGGCCCAAGCCAATGTGTCTTGAACTTCCCTGGATGTTTCATGAACTTGTTGTCATATAAAAATACCAAGTCTCCTTACTTGAATGCCTTCCTCTTGATATGTTTGTCATGGTAAGCCTTTTCTCTTTCTTTCTGTACCTACTGATGAAATCCTACAATAAACCTGTCTTCTTCTAGTTCCAGCAACTACGGAAGTATATCTTGAAAATCACCGGTGTCATCCATACCCATGAATGATGCAATTCTTAAAATAGGAACCAAGTATTCCATGGGTACTACTACTTCTAAGCCATAGACTAACTTAAATGGGGTTTGCGTTGTTAACTTCTTGCAGGTAATATTGCTGGAATTCTTAAATCCCAATCATATATGTTGACACTACAGATCTTAGTCAACACTGTCTCCAAGATCTTATTGAAAGCTTCGACTGTACCATTCGCCCGTGGGTGGTATGTAGTTCTCTTCTGATGGTAAATTTTGAATTCCTGAGTCAAGGATTCAATAGTTTTGTTGATGAAGTGTGTTCCTTGATCACTCATGAGAATCTTCAGGTATCCAAACCTTGTTATGATATCCTCAAAAATGAACTGTGCAGCTGTAGTTGCACTACAATCCTCAACTTCTCTTGCTTTTACCCATCTGGTCAAATACTTTGTCACAGTAATAATGTATCTCAGTCCTATGCGCCTTCCTAGTGGGTTAATAGGTCCCACAAAATCAATGGCCCATTTCTCAAATACTTGTAGTGTTAATTGTGGTGCCAAAGGAATCTCATCCCTCCTAGAAGACTTTCCTACTCTCTAACATACATCACAAGCTCTATAGTATTCCTTAGCATCCTTGTGTAAAGTAGGCCACCAAAGGCCATCTCTGAGAATCGTTTGTGTTGTTTCTTTTCCCGCGTAGTGTCCTCTTGTGATGCCTTCATGTGCTTTTGCCAGAATCAATTGTCTTTATGCCTCCATAAAACATCTCCTCAGGATCTCATCTGGTCCCATCTTATATAATTGTCCTACTATAGGTTGAAAGTCAACAGCCTGGACTAACAATCACTTCTTTTGAATGACTGTGTACTCGCAAGGTGCCATTCCTGTGGACAGGAACTAAACTATCTCGGCGAAGTGATCGTCGACTTTCCTGATGGCCAACAATTGTGCATCTGGTAGTGTATCCTCCAGACTAGTATGTTCCTCTCCATGTTCCAACCTAGATAAGTGACCCGATCCTTTATTCATTCTTCCTAGCTTGACCACAATTTCAAAGTCATACTCCTGGAATAGTAGTAACCATCTGCATATTCTTCCTATTGACTTGGTGGTTAGCACCTCCTTCGAGACTCGCGACATGGTCTAATATCCTCCCATGGATCCATTGACTCTGGAAGTGATGAGTTTACTAATCAACCGTGGGTTTTGGTCTAACGGCTACCGTACTACTGTGAAAATGGTATCAGAGAGAAAGGTTACAGGTTTGAGTCTGCTCGATTGGTGTTGAGTACCTCAGTTGGTGCTGAGGGGGATATTGTTGACTTGGTGGTCAGAACCTCCTTCGGGACTCGCTACATGGTCTAACAGCCTCCCATGGATCCATTAACTCTAGCGGTGATGATTTTACCGATCACCCATGGGTTTTGGTCTAACGGCTACCGTACTATCGTGAAAAATATTATTGGCATATTTATAGACAAAAGGCAGAGTATTTGTTTTTCATTGATGGAAAGATCAACACGATGATGATAAACAAGAGAAATTGGAAAGATATTCAGTGCAACGATGATGGCATGGAAAGATCGAAAGTGTAAGCTCAATAATGAAGAGAAACAATGATCGTTGTATCACCCATTAAGAATTCTCGATGGCCGTCAGATCTAAACTCATTTAGTAGGAGCATGTAGAAGAGGAGAATAGATCTCAGGCATCAGATTTGAGCGAGAGGACTGACTGTCATTGGATCCACAATAACGAGCATGACCTTTAAGTGCAAGATGAAGCAGGCTTACAAATTCCCAAAGGTAGGGGGATCGTCCATCATCGAGGAGGACACGTGGCGAGTGATTGAAATTTCACTGACTTGCACATTGGAGGAGTCAAAGGAGCATGGTGTGGAAGCTCGCAATACGTGAATTCATGAAACGATCCTAGCCATTGGAGGCAAAGGACAAGTGGAAAAATATCAGCGCATGACAAAAGCTCCATTTCAGAGATCGTGACTTGGGAGAGTCGAGATGCCTCAACACAGGAGTCCCAAAGTCACGAATCGCGAAGCGCTCATCTAATTAGTGGGTGGTCATAGTTTGTGGTCACATCATCAAGAGTTATAGGAAGGAGCTAGTCCAGCTAAGCTCCATTTCAGAGATCGTGACATGGAGAGTCGAGACACCTCATCACAGGAGTCCCAAAGTCGTGAATCACAAAGTGCTCGTTTGATTAGCGAGTGCTCATAGCTTGTGGTCACATTGTCAAGAGTTGGAGGAAGAAGCTAGTGCAACTAAGCTCCATTTCGGAGATCGCAACATGGTGAGTCGAGACATATCATCACAAGAGTTCCAAAACGCAAAATTTCATAGTGCCTATTGGTGTAGCCAGTGGTCATCGTCGGTGGTCACAAAAAGGGAAGGTACTAATTGCTAAGACCTATTTTCAGAGATCGCGACATGGAAAGTCAAAAATCCTCACCACAATATATCCAAAATGAAAAATACAAAATCACTTTTTGATTAGCCTGTGGTCACAACCAGTGGGCACATAGCATAAATGTGAGACCCTGTGGATGTAATCCAATGGTGCTGGTGAATTGGGAATCTGATTGAAGGGCTACTGTTCCATCTCAAAGTTAGTTGTTCAGTTATAATTCAATCAAATGAACTGAATCATGGTTCTTGGACATTCAGCGATCCAGTTGCTGAGGCGTTTTCCTTGAAGATTTGAGATGTAACTGAATTAGTGCGAGAGTATAAATTATAGATGGAGTGACCATGAGAGGTTGGATGTTCTCACTAAAAAATGAGTTGAACTGGAAGAAAGGAAAATTACAGTATGCATAATGTGAGATCAAACTCAGAGATAAGAATCAGAAGTTGAACATAAAATAAAAGGTGAAGAGAGCATAATGAACACATACCAAAGAGCATGAGAAGAACATAGAAAGAAGAGATAGAAAGAGACAACCAGTCAAGACAAGTATGAGCAAAGAAGAAGAATAGTGAAGCAGAGAAGAATTGGAGAATATAAAAGAAGTGGTAAGAATTGATATATCAGTATTGTTTCTTATTCAATCATTTATTTATAATCAGGGAGGTAGGGTGGTTCTAGGGAGGACTGTAGTCCTCTGTTATTCAAGTTGGTGCTTGAATACTGGAAGTTGTAGCTTTCATCTAGTTTTGGCTAGAAAACAGTGTGGTGGGGTGGTGGTAGGGAAAACAAAAAGTTGTATGTATGTAAGTTGGTGCTTGTATAAGTGGAAGTAGGTGCTTCCATCAAGTTGGTGTTGGAACACTCAGGGAGTTGGTGCTTCCTTCTAGTGGGTGCTAGAGAAATCAAAGGGTTGTTTCTCTCAGCAAGTTGGAGCTTGCAAAACAGAGTTAGTAGCCTCACTTTGAGTTGGTGCTCAAAGATAGATGATGCATGTTGGACACACCTACCACACTTAAAGTGGGGGGGGTGAATGAGTGTGGGGATCTTTTTCCCAAAACTTCCCTCTTGCACAAAAACTCATCAATTAGCATTCAAAATTTATTCATTACCTATTGTTTTCATTTATAACCAATTATATGTGAGCACATATCAGCAACATATATCAACAATATATCATCAACAAGTCATCACCACAATGAACACAAAGAACACAAGATGTATGTACAATTTTCTTTTTATTACAGGACTACAATCCTTGGGGTTTATCACCAATAGCTGAATAGAGTACAACTCTACAAGAGCACCAACTCTATATCACGAGAGACTCATCTTGCATTCTCGGCCTCGAAAGCGAGATGAGGCAACAATCCTCATGAGGATATCAATCGTACCATAAGCAAGAGCATCAACCATACACCAACACATACTTGAGCAACACGTATCCAACTTTGTACCATAAAACAAGTCCATCCAACCATGTACCAAGTATATGCAAAACATGTGTCAACCACTCATCAATAATGACTCGTCAATATGTACCAACATCATCAACTACCACACCTCATGTATGTACCAACTCATCAACTTCTTGTCTCAACCATGTACTCAACATGTACCTCAACAAAAAACCTCATCAATTTCATCATAAAATATGATTTGTAGCTATTTAATAGGGCCTTCTTTATCCCCAGTCACATTCCTGCAAACCTTCCTTAACTTTAGCGACAAGAGACTAGCATTTTTCATTAAACTTTCTTTAGTCTCACATGCCCTAGTTTTGGATTAGTCAAAACCCTAACTTGGAAGTAATCATAACTTTGAACACCTTAATGTATAAATATCTAAAACTGATACACTAATGTTCTTCAGTTTGTCTTCTGCAATTCCTCAAGTGGCACTACTTGGAACCTCTCAAAGGAGTTATAGCAAAATGGCATACCTTGCTCAGATTGGCTTATTCTAGAGAGCGTCCTTGTAGGGCGTGCCCCGCACAAAATGTTGATGAAATGATCTGAAACTATTGCAGAGAATACTAAATCCTTTACCCCTAACCAACACATTTTGTCTCACTGAGATTTGAATCTGTTATGAAGACGTTATGATGTTTGTACCCGAAACACACGATTTTGACTAGTTTCAAGACAAACCACAAACCCTATTTTACACAGAGTGTAACTCCACAAATACATCAACCCACAAGCTAAATTTTGAATCACGGATACTTGGATATGTTTCTCACTTTCATAGCAATTTCAGGATGCAGAATCATTATAGAAACAAGTTATAGCGAAAATGGTGAAGTTACAAGAAATAACATACCATCGAAAGCACCTTCAAAGGGAATTTATCAGCCTTGCATTTCGGCCTTCTTTTCTTCCCTTTCCTCAAATTTAGGCTAGAGATATCATTATTTGAAATGCAAGGAAACATATAGATATTCAATGATAGAGTGTAATTCAAATGAGGAAAACCTTGCCTCTTATTTATACTATCCAGTAGCTTCCTTAAGAAACATCTTCTTGGTCCCTTGGCCCCACTTTCCTTATTTTAGGGTTGGGTCCCACTTCTAATTTCTCCATTAAGAATTATTATTGAAATAATATTTACCCATTTCTAGGTCCCCTTGACCTATTTTTCCTTATTTTTTAGGTTAACCATTTTCCATAAATATTCCTTCTTGATTTTTGTCACCCGCTACTTTATCATTTTCTTTATTTTGTCACTTCTCTTGATTATTTAAATAATCCACCTTGAATAAATAATATTAGCCATTTCTAGGTCACTTAACTATTTTCCTTATTTTAGGGTTAACCATTTCCATAAATATTCCTTCTTGATTTTGTCACCTTATTTTTATCATTTTCTTCTTTTAGGTCACTTTGACTTCTTTGACTTTGGGGGCTTCAAGCCTTCATGTGAGGTCCTTCAACTTCATAAGGCCATAACTCTCAAACCATGAGGAGTTATGTGACATTCCACAACCACCACCAGAAATGGCATGACAAAACACTATCCATCTAGGATAGTTCACCAACAATTTCCTTGATCTTCATGTCAGACATCCCCTCATACAAGCATGGGTCCTCCAACCATTATTCTGGGATAGCTTCCCGGTCCCAGGTAAGCGTCTTCCACATTGAGGGGCTTCCGCCATAGGGGACCACTTTGGAGTTCATCATTTGTACACCTTATCAATCATGCGATAAGACAATGAGTAGAGCATGGGTCCTCCAACCATTCTTCTAGGATAACTCAATCCATAAAATCACGTCTTCAGGTGAGGGCTTTCACCATAAGGGGGACCACTTTGGAGTTCATCCATTTGTTTACCTTTGCATCGATTGGTTTCCAGTTGGACATATAACATTCTCATCAAAGGGAATCATATCGATCAATTACTTGACATCAATAATGACATCAATCAAACCAAACCATTTTACATCAATGACATATGATCAACAATCTCGAATAATCAAACCATTGGAATCAATGACAAACCAGTGGCATGTTAGTGACATGATCCAACAATCCCCTTGGCATTGATGGCAATACTAACATTGATGTCAACACCAATTGCAAACACCAATTACAAATTATTGATGTCAACATGTGAAGACCAAAGGCATGCTCTACATCAATAGTCAATGTGACTATCTCCATATCAATCTCCCATCAATAGACATCAATCACATCCCGATGTAGTTATCTCTCCCCTTTGACATCATTGGGAAAGGGTCATTCTCCCTTTGGGGCTTCTCCCTTGATTGAACTCTCCTTGGGGTTGCTCCCCTATGAATTCCTTTTGATCTTCCCTGCAGATAATCCCTCCCCTTTTGAGCCAGGGGATATCACTCGATGTAACAACTGAAATCATATCGGTCATACTCCCCACGAAACCATGCCTACGTCCTTTGCATCTGATAAAATAAGTCCACGGAACCATGCCTCTGTCCTCTTTCTTCAAATCTGGTCTCTTTTCTTGGTATGCATCACGATAAATATCTCCTCTAGAATCATGGGAAGAAGGAATGACTCCCCATAGGGTATGTCTCCCCTATATTCTCTACAAGATGAACAATATGCTACCAAATGGCGATCATTGGACCTGTTCATGCACCAAAATCATGCCATACCAACCATCATCATGAAGCAGATGTGTCATCAATGGGAAATAGAGAATCATGAATATAATATATCCACAGTAAATCATGTACCAAAATGTGCCCACCATGCACAACACCCATGTACATCAATATGTACATCAACAATGTGCCAAAGATATCATCAATGAAATCTTATCCACCATATCTGACATATTGTGCATCTACCAATATGCCAACATGTGCATCTATAACATGCCAAACAATGTGCATCTATCAATATGCTAAACAAAATGTACCATCCATGGTGTACCATCATACATCATTACTTGCACCAGTGAGTGCCATCAATATGTCAATAACCTAAGATTCCCCAATGATGTACACAATGACTATCAATCTACATCTCTCAATGTGTAGCCCATCCATGAAAATGCATGCACCATGATATCCAACAATACCATATGCTTCCAATATTACATCATAAAGATGTATTAATGAAACTTCAAAGAGGTACCAGCCATGTACTCCAGCGGATCAACATCCGAGCCATACTCATGGGTTGAGTGCCATGCACCCAAGATTTTATTTTACATAATCCAATAGATGAACACTTAGGCACGCAACAAATGGGGCACCGCGGCAAACAATGTCCGGACCACACTTGAGTTATACCATCACATCAAACTCCAAACCATGTGCATTTCCTTTTTCCCAGGGCTTTACAGGACCTGCAGGCCTGGCGCACGGTGAGTGCATGTATGACCTATTCAAGGTCGAGCGTTAATGGACCTGCGACTATCGCCCGCAGGTTACGCATGTGGCTTGAAGGTAAATGGCACATTTGAACTTCGCTTTAATCTTTCATTTTGATCTGGCTGGCAAATGGCTGTACCCGCACTTACGTGGATGACCCTTCTCTTCAGAACTTGAGCTCCGGTATCCATATTTTTCAAATATGTCTCCCGCTATTACTTAGTTCCTTCTTCTAGCCATGCTATGTGAAGTCCTCATCATTGAATTTCTTCTTGTGTTCCGGCCATCACTCACAGGATTTGTGGCCAAATCCACTTCTGATTTCAGCATCGCTAGGGGATTACGATTGAACCTTAAGTATGTCCTATTGATCCATCTCAACATCTTGTGGGTGTTATAGATTCTTCTATTATATCTTCTTTCATAAGATCTACATTTCAAAAGCTTTGTGACCATATCCATTACATGAATAACAATGCCATGAAGAAAATACTTTCATACCTTTGCTTTGGTGTCCCAAGAATAACTTCTTGATGTCTTCCTTGCTTTATTCTTTTGGAAATTTTCTTTTCCTTGTGTAGATGGTTTCTTTGCAACGTTGTCTTCCTTTGATATAAGGTACCTCATGCTTCTTTGAGGGTGCTTGCTTCAACATGTGTATCTTCTCCTTTGTATCAAGACGATTTATCACATGATGATCTTTGACTTTCAAGATCTCATCCAATATTAGAGAGCTATTCAAGAATTTGTTTGATTTTTTTCCACCTTCTTTCTAAGGTCCAATAATTTGACTTCTAACTTACAACACTTAGACTCTTCCTTTTCATTTTATTTGAATCTTAAATGGTTCCTCTATTCTTTTGGCCTTCAATTTGTGTCTTGAGATGGACAATGGTTTCAAAACTTTTACTAATCTCATCATCTATATTCATGTCTTCTTTTCCATTCTTTGGTCTTGTGATCTCTTCTTCCTTTTCTTCTAATTTAGAACTCTCTTCTTGTTCTTTGAGCATTCCTTTAACTTCAAGATGTGCCTTTGACTCCTCCCTGAAACTTCTTGAGTGTTATCCACAAAATGGTTATAGTGTGTATAAAAATGATCACTCCTATACATGTATAATCCCTCTTCAATTTCCTTTTGAAGTTTTAATAGATTTCCTTCTATTCTTTTCATGGGATAAATACCATCAAATTTTACGCAAACTATACCTACATCTTCTTCCTTGTAGAGAAAATGCATCATCATCATCCCCTCATTGCATTCAAGGGCTTTAGAGTGTTCTTTACCTTCATTGAAATATCCTCATGATCTTCCTTTTGCCAATAATATCAACACACTTCTTTGCTTTTATTTGGGGAAATGTCTTCCAAGAGATCTTCCTTTGTGCTATTATCACTTGATTCTTTATCTTCATGTTTTTCAAAATCACATTTAAATAATGCATTCAAAGAGTTTTGATGATTCTTTACCTTTAGTCTTGATGGAGTGGTCTTCAATTTCTTCATTCTCTTCTTTGCTTTGATATGTCCTCCTCTAGCTTTAGCCATAGATCCTTGGAGGAAGTACACATTGGCCCATTCTCTCTTTGATAGGGGCTTGAGATTCCACTAAGAATTGTCTTGAGAGCGATACATCATTCTTCTTTCCTTCCCTTTGGTACAAACTTTGACTTGTTCTTCAGCGGAACATATCCATAGATGGTTTCCTTCCAAATGCATTTGCTCCCATTGTCTTCAAATGCATTCTCATCTCTATTTTCCAAATAGAATAGTTTTCCCTCATCAAGGGATTGGAACTTCATCATCCATTTGTGTCTATGGATCTCCTTCAAACTTGTTAAGGAGGCTTGTAGTGAGAGGCCAGCTTTCACATTACCAATTGTTGGACACACCTACCACACTTAGAGTGAGGGGTGAATGAGTGTGTGGGGCTCTTTTTCCAAAACTTCCCTCTTGCAAAACTCATCAGTGGCATTCAACATTTATTCATTACCCATTGTTCTCATTTGCCAACGGTTAGATGTGAGGCACATCTCGACAACATATATCAACAATATATCATCAACAAGTCATCACCACAATGAACACAAAGAACACAAGATGTATGTACAATTTTCTTTTTATTAGGACTACAATCCTTGGGGTTTATCAACAACAATTGAATAGAGAGGTACTTAACTCTATAAAGGTATAACTCTATATACAGAGACTCAGCTTTGCATTCCTGGTACAAGCTGAGATGAGACCTTGATCCTCAACATATATCAATCGTACCATAAACAAGAGCATCAAAAATGCACCAACCTGCACCAACCAACATGTAACAACCTATACAAAACAACCTATAATCAAAATGTACAATAAAAAAGTGCATCCAACCATGTACCAGGTATATAAAACATGTGTCAACCACTCATCAACAATGACTCATCAATGTACCAACATCATCAACTATACACCTCATGTATGTACCCGACTCATCAACTACTTGTCTCAACCATGTACTCAACATATACCTCGACCAAAACCCTCATCAATTTCATCATCAAAATCTGATTTGTAGCTCTGTAATAGACCTTATTTATCTGATCTGTTCTACACAAAAGCTTCCTTAGCTTTAACAACAAAGAGACTAGCATTTTTCATCAAAATTTTCTTTAGTCTCATTACTGAATTTTGGATTAGTCAACAACCCTAAATTGGAAGTAATCATAACTTTGAACACGTAATGTATAAAGATATGAAACTGATAAACAATGTTCTTCAGTGTGTCTTATGCAATTCCTCCAAGTTGAAGCTACTTGGAACCTCTCGAAAAGGATTTATAGCAAAATGTATACCTTCTTTGAATTACAGCTTATTCTAGAAGTAGCGTCCTTGTAGAGATTCCCCTTTAAAATATTTGATGAACTGATCTTAAGATATTACACAACATACTAAATCGCTTACCCTAACCGACACATTTGAGGTCTCACTTAATTTGTATCTGTTATGAAGAAGTTATGACGTTTTTTACCAGAAACACTTGAGTTTGACTAGTTTTAGGGTGACCATGAACCCTTTTTTCCACCGAGTGTAACTCCAAAAATACAACGATACAAGCTGAATTTTTAGACATAGATACTTGGATATGTGTTTTCACTTTCATGTAATTCAGGTATCTGAATCATTATAGAAAAAGGTTATAGCAAAATGGTGAGATGACATGTAAAAAAACATACCTTAGAAAGCACCTTGGGAAGATTTATCCTTCCTTGCATTTGACCTTCTTTCTTCACTTTCTCGGAATTTCGGCTAAGATATCCTTTGTAAACCTCAGAACCTTATAGATATTCAATATTCTGGGGTCTTTAATTCAAAGTGAGAGAGCCTTGCCTCTTATTTATACTCTCAGTAGCTTCCTTAAAAGACATATTCTAGGTCCTTGGCCCCACTTTCCTTATTTTAGGGTTGGGTCCACTTCTAATTTCTCCATTAAAATTATTATTGAAGAATAATATTTACCATTTCTAGGTCCCTTGACCTATTTTCCTTATTTTAGGGTTAACCATTTTCCATAAATATTCCTTCTTGATTTTTTCACCTTACTTTTATCATTTCTTTATTTTGTCACTTCTCTTGATTATTTAAATAATCCACCTTGAATAAATAACAACCATTTCTAGGTCCTTAACCTATTTTCCTTATTTTAGGGTTAACCATTTCCATAAATATTCCTTCTTGATTTTTTGTGCCTTATTTTATCATTTCTTCTTTTAGGTCACTTTGACTTCTTTGACTTTGAGGCAAAGCCTTCGTGTGATTATTCCACTTCATAGGCCATAACTCTCAAACCGGAGGAGTTATGTGACATTCCACCTTCCACCAAAGAAATGGCATGACAAATACTATCCATCTAGGATAGTTTTCACCAACAATTTCCTTGATCTTCATCTAATTACTCCACTTACAAGCATGGGTCCTCAAACATTCTTCTAGGACCAACTCAATCGTGCAAAGCATCTTCCCTTGGGGCTTTCACCATAAGGGGACCACTTTGGAGTTCAACCATTTTTACACCTTATCAATCATGATAAGACAATAATGAGAGCATGGGTCCTCCAACCATTCTTCTAGGATAACTCAATCCATAAAAGCGTCTTCCCATGAAGGCTTTCACCATAGGGGGACCACTTTGGAGTTCATCCATTTGTTTACCTTTGCATCGATTGGTTTCCACTTGGACATATAACATTCTCATCAAAGGGAATCATATCAATCAATTACTTGGCAATATTAATGACATCAATCGAGCCAAACCATTTACATCAATGACATACTGTCCAACAATGTCCCAAGTAATCAAACCATTGGAATCAATGACAAACCAGTAGCATCAATATTAGCTTATGATCCAACAATGTATGGAACTTAAAAGACTGCTTATCATTAAGAAGAAGAGGTTTTTCCCTTGTAGGTTTCCTCATGAAAATCTATCTCACAGTGTACATATCTTGTGTGTGGTACGATGTTCTTTATTTATTCATATCTTGTATAATATTGATGGTCACTTGGAAGAGATTAAAATTATTTTGAATAAGTCATATATCGTTTAAGCTCGGTAACAATTGATTCACCCCTCTCTCAGTTGTCTTATTAATTTCAACAAATATGAGTATTGAATGAGGTTCCTTTTTATTTAAAGGTAGATATGTAAAAAGCTTAAACATGACAAGTCATGAAGGGACTTCAACTACTAAGCCTCCTCTATTTCATGGAACAAATTTTTTCCCTTTTGGAAGGTTAGAATGAGAACACTTTATACTTAATGGCCTTAGGTGCATGTAGGATGTAGTAGGAAGCTGGATATATAATCCTGTTGTGCTAGCTTCCAGGATGATAAGTTATAGTTTAGATTTAATGCTAAGAGACTAGAATGATATCTTTAATTGACTTGCTGAAGTTGAGTTTGTAAGGTGATGCATCTTGAAGCTGCCAAAGCAATGCAGGATAAACTTATTACTTCGATTACTTATGAAAATAGAAAGTAAAAGATGCCAAACTTCAAACATATGGGTGAAATTTGAACAACTAAAGATGAATGAAGATGAAGCAGTTAGCAAGTATTTTTGAGTTGAAGAACTTGTAGATAATAAGAGTCTTGGTAGAGCAAGTATTTTTTAAGAGTTGAAGAACTTGTGAATGCCATGAAGGGTCTTGGTGAGAAGATTGAAGAATCATTTTTAGTTCAGAAGATTTTAAGATCTCTGCTTGATAAATTTAATCCAAAAGTCTCTAAAATAGAAGAACTAAATGATATTAAAACTTTGTCCATTGATCAAATCCTAGGAACTCTAACTACATATGAAATGAGAATTAGCAAAGATAAATCTATTAATAGAGAAGCATATTTTAAAGCAGACAAGAATACTAATTCAGAACTAGATGATATTGAGGCAAAATTTGTGAGAAGGTTAAAGAAAGGAGCAGGCAAATACCAAGGCAATCTGCCCTTCAAATGCTTTAACTTTGGTAAAATAGGTCATTTTTCATCTAAGTGTCCTCACAAGGAAAAAGACCAAAAGGACCAGAACTCTAATGATGAAAATAAATACAAATTTAAGAAATATAGTAAAAAGAAAAGTTGTGTGCAAACAATGATGACTCCTCATAAGACATAGATAGTGATTCATCCTGTGAGGACAAAGTGAATGATTTTATGCTTATGGCTATGGGAGATATTGATGATCAACACACAGGAGGTGACATGGATGATGAAGAAGTTGTGTTGGATATGGAAGGTGAATTAATCAGTGCTTTGGAAGAAATTGACAGACTCATATGTAAGAAGAGAAAACAAAAACAGTTGTTGATGCAGTTTAAAATGAATGGTAAAAAACCTGATGAAGACTTCGACTTACTAAAAGTGGAGTTAGAAGAGGAAAATAAAATAGAGGACATTATGAAACAACAGTTATCAGAAAAGAAATCCTATATGTGAAGCCTTAGAAGAAGAGATAGTAAAAACTAGAAAAGAGATGGAGAAGTTTAAGGCATTGTATCACCAAAATTTTTTAAGTATTAAAGCATTGGAAGGATTAACCTCCGTTCTAAATCAACAAAGGAATCCAAAGTTAAAATATGGCTTGGGGTATGAAGAAGGATCAAGCAGTGATCATCCAAGTAATACAGAACCCATCAAGTTTGTCAAATCCTCAACCATTGACAAGAGTCACTCTACTAAAACAAAGAAAGAAAATCATCCACCAAGAAGAAATGAAAGAAAAAGTACCAAAACCAAATCTATAGATCAGAGAAATTATCAACATGAAATAAATTGACCCGCTCAAAAAAGACATACTTTTTCTAGGTACAAAGGATTTTTCTATGGATATTGTTTTTTCTGTTCTAACTTTGGTCACAAAGTTATAACTTGTTCTTTAATATTTAGATATGAGCAATCAAGATACTCAAGGAATAACTATCTGCCACAACAAAGACCGAGACATCCAAGCAACAAACGACCATGGACTAAAAATCATGCGATGGATGGGAAAATGATGTGGGTTGAGCATAACAATTGCTATGATCTACTATTCAGTGAACCAAAATGTTACATCTGCCATAATTATGGACATAAAGCTGCAAATTGTCGCTTAAGGAATTATGAGCCATATTTGAATACCACTACTAAAAATTTCAAGGTTTGGAAGAAGAAAGAAGATGACAAGTGTGGACTAGTGTTATTAGCCCAAAGAAAAAAGAATCCTTGGTATATTGACAATGGATGTTCCAAACATATGACAAGAGACAAAAGTAAGTTTCGAACTCTAAGTGAAAAAAAATCAGGAAATGTAACTTTTGGAAATGATGCACTAGGAAAAATAAAAGGTAAAGGAATGGTAAGTCTGAGTAATGGAAAAAGATAAGCTCAAGATGTATTTGTAGATGGCCTGAAACATAATCTACTTAGCGTCATTCAAGTCTGTGACCGAGGATGTGAAGTTGTTTTTACTTCTAAAGATTGTAAAATAAAGTCTGTGAATTCAGGACAGTTGGTTGTAAAAGGGATAAGAACAAAAAATAATGTCTATGTGTTAAAAGAAGAAAAAGAAGAATGCCACTTAAGCAAATATGATGAAATTTGGCTATGTCATAGGAGACTTGGACATCTAAATTTTGATCATATAATCAAGCTTAGTAACAATGGAGCAATAAACGATCTTCCAAAGATATCAAAGCCATATGATTATGTTTCTAAACCTTGCCAAGTAGGAAAGATTACTCGGACATAGTTAAAATATAAAAACTCTCCTTCAACAGAAAAACCACTCAAGTTAATACATATGGATTTATGTGGACCATCAAGGAAATAAGGTACGAGAAAAGAAAACTATTTTATGTTGATTATTGATAATTATTCTAGACTAACATGGGTTTCCTTTTTGAAGGAAAAATCTAAAGCATTTGAAAAATTCAAAGTGTTTAAGGCTCTAACTAAGAATCAAACAAGAAAAAGATTGAAGGTAGTAAGGTCTGATAGAGGAGGATATTTTATCTCATGGAACTTCAAAGAGTTTTGTGATAAACATGGGATCAAAAGAGAGTACACAATTCCAAGGACTCCACAACAAAATGGAGTTGTTGAGAGGCAGAATAGATCGGTACAACAAATGGAAAGATCAATGATGAATGAAAGGAATATACCTCAGACATATTGAGTGGAAGTGATTCATACAGTTGTTCACATTCTTAACAAAGCTCATCTCATGCCAAACAGTGACAAGACTCCTTTTGAACTATGGTTTGGAAGACCTTCTTCAATCAAGCATTTTAAAGTCTTTGGGAGTAAATGTTATATTAAGAATAATGATGAAAATATTGGCAAATATGATGATAGAGTTGATGAAGGTATATTCTTAGGTTATGCTACAAATAGTAAAGGATACAGATGCTACAATAAGAGGATGCATAAATTGGTTGATTGTATCGACATAAAAGTTGATGAAGAAATCCCCGTCTGAAATATAAGAAGTGTTGAACCAAGAACATAAGATATAGTTGAATATGAAGATGAAAAGGTCCAAGGATCAAAAAGAGAAGAATATGAATTAGATGAAGATATGAATACTTAGGCTGACACAAACCAACAGAAGGAAATAAAACCACCTCTCAGAATTGTTAGAAAGGATCATCCTGAAAATCAAATAATTGGAGATATAAATAAAGGAGTTCAGAGAAGAAGGAGACTAATTAAAGACTCGGAACAATCTCAGATTTCTTTTCTATCCATGACTGAACCTAAAATTTTTGATGAAGCCAACAAGCATGATGATTGGATTAGAGCTATGAATGAAGAGCTTGATCAGATTGAGAAGAAAAATACTTGGGAGCTTGTTCCTAGACCTGAAGATAATAATGTAATAGGATCCAAATGGGTGTTCAAGAATAAAATGAATGAAAAAGGACAAGTTGTTAGGAATAAAACCAGATTAGTCTGTAAAGGGTATGCATAAGTTCAAGGTCAGGATTTTAATGAAACCTTTGCACCAGTGGCAAGACTGGAATCCATCAGAATGTTTCTTGCATATTCATGTCATAAGAACTTTAAAGTGTATCAAATGGATGTTAAGTCAACATTTCTTAATGGAGATCTAGAGGAAGAAGTATATATGGAGCAACCTAAAGGATTCTCACTGACAGATAATCATGACTATGTCTACAAGGTGAAGAAGGATTTATATGGACTGAAACAAGCACCATGAGCTTGGTATTATCGATTGGACAATTTTTTACAAGACAAAGGGTTCAAGAAAGGTATTGTTGACAACAATCTCTACATTAAGTCTGAAGGTGATGATTTACTAGTTGTTTTGGTTTATGTAGATGACATTATTTTTGTTTGTACTAATGATTCCTCTATCCAGTGGTTTGCTAACTCTATGAAAACAGAGTTTGAGATGTCCATGATAGGTGAACTATCATACTTTATTGGTTTACAAGTAAATCAGAGTTCTGCAGGAATTGTTATCACTCGAGAAAAATATTTGAAAGAGATGTTGAAGAAGTTGCAGATGGAAGATTATTCCCCTGTTAGTACATCCATGGTGGTCAACTGCAAGCTCATTAAAGATGATATTTCACCTGATGTTGATCCAAGGACATATCAATCAATGATAGGCAGTCTTCTATACATCACAACATCCTGTTCTTATATAATGCAAGTTGTTGGAATGGTAGGTCATTATCAGTTTGCACTTAAAAAAAATCATTTAGTAGCTGTAAAAAGGATATTCAAATACTTAAAGGGCACAATGAATTATGGCCTGTGGTATCCTAGAAATCAGAATATTCAGCTAATTGCTTATTCAGATGATGATTTTGAAAATTGTGTGGATGAGGGAAAGAGCACCAGTGGAGGTGCATTCTTCCTGGGTGACTCGTTAGTAGCATGGATTAGTAAGAAGAATGGATCTATTTCCTTATCAACTACAGAGGCAGAGTACATTGTTGATGCTACTTTTTGTACTCATATTTTAGGGATGATAAAAACTCTTTCATTTTGAAGGTAAATTATACTGATCCGATTCCAATTCACTGTGATAACACCAGTGCCATTAGGGTCTCCAAGAATCCTGTTCTTCATTTCAAGACTAAGCATATCCCAATCAAATATCATTTTCTTAGAGAGCAAGTTACAAATAGAGTTGTTCAGCTGAATTATATTCCTTCCACAGAACATATAGCTGACATCTTTACTAAACCATTAGCAGCGACACCTTTTGGATATCTTCGTCAGAAGTTGGGGGTTATATCTTCTTTTGTCTAATATGTTCACCTTGTTAGGGGGAGTACTTAATGAATATCTATTATATTTCTTGTGAATATAGCTCTAGTTCTTTTGTTCATAGTTGACAAGTGCAGTATGTGTATCGCATTTCTGATACCTTCGAGATCTACTGCAACAGCTCAGGGGGAGCGTGTTTCTTATTTGACATTGATGTCAAAGGGGGAGAAAGTGTAGTGTGGTAAGGATGTTATAGGGTCTGATTGGATGTATAGGAAGAATAATGTAGTGTGGTAAGGGTGCTACAAGGTCTGGTTGGATCTTCTAGTAGAATAGTGTAGTTCCGTGCAGTTCCTCAGGATGCTACATGGTCTAGTTGGATGTCCAGGAAGAATAGTGCAGTTCCACGCAGTTCCTTAGGATATTCAAGGTTTCCATCAATTCCAAAGGGAGAGATTGTTGGAATATTTATAGACAGAAGGCTGAGTATTTTTTTTCATTGATGGAAAGATCAGCACGATGATGATGAACAAGAGAAATTGGAAAGATCTGCAGCGCAACGATGATGGCATAAAAAGATCAAAAGCGTAAGCTCAAAAATGAAGAGCAAAAATGATCGTTGGATCACCCATTCAAAATTCTCGATGGTCATTAGATCTGAACTCATTCAGGAGGAGCGCGTAGAAGAGGACAATAGATCTCAGGCATCAGATCTGCGTGAGAGGATCGAGCGTCATTGGATCTAGAAGAATGAGCACGACCATTAAGTGAAAGATGAAGCGGGCTTACAAAGTCCTAAAGGCAGGGTGATCATCCATCATCAAGGAGGACATGTGGGGAGCGATTGAAATTCTACCGACTTGCACATTGGAGGAGTCAAAGGAGTGTGGCATGGAAAATCGTGATAGTCGAAGTCATGAAACGATCCTAGCCATTGGAGCCAGAGGACACATGGTGAAATATCAGAGAATGACAAAAGCTCCATTTCAGAGATCGTGACTTGGGAGATTCGAGATGCCTCAAAACAGGAGTCCCAAAGTCACGAATTGCAAATTGCTCCTCTAATTAGTGAGTCGTCATAGCTTGTGGTCACATTGTTGAGAGTTGGAGGAAGGCGTTAGTCCATCTAAGCTCCATTTTGGAGATCGCAACATGGAGAGTCGATATGCCTCATCAAAGCAGTCCCGAAGTCACAAATCACGAAGCGCTCTTTTGATTAGTGAGTGGTCATAGCTTTTGGTCACATCGTCGAGAGTTGGAGGAAGGAACTAGTGCAACTAAGATCCATTTCAGAGATCGTAACATGGTGAGTTGAGATGTATCATCACAAGAGTTCCAAAAGGCAAAATTGCATAGCACCTGTTGGTGTAGCTGGTGGTCATCATCGGTGGTCACGAAAAGGGAAAGTACTAATTGCTAAGCCCTATTTTTTGAGATCGCAACATGGAAAGTTGAGAAGCCTCACCACAATATATTGGAAATGTGAAATGTGAAATCACTTTCTGATTAGCCTATGGTCACATCCAGTGGGCACATAGGATAAACATGAGACCTTGTGGGTGTAATCCAATGGTGCTAGTGAATTGGGAATCTGATCGAAGGGCTACTGTTCCATCTCATGGTTAGTTGTTCAATTACAATTTAGTTAACTAAACTGAATCATGGTTCTTGGACATTCGATGATCCAGTTGCTGAGGCATTTTCCTTGGAGATTTGAGATGTAACAGAATTAGTGGGAGAGTATAAATTGTATATGGAGTGACCGTGTGAGGTTGGATGTTCTCACTGAAAAATGAGTTGAACTGGGAGAAAGGAAAATTACAGTATGCATAATGTGAGATCAAACTCAGAGATGAGAATCAGAAGTTGAACAAAACAAAAAAGGTGAAGAGAGTAGAATGAACACATACCAAAGAGCATGAGAAGAATAGAGAAAGAATAGATAGAAAGAGATAGCAAGTGAAGACAAGTATGAACAAAGAAGAAGAATAGTGAAGCAAAGAAGAATTGCAGAATATAAAAGAAGTGGTAAGAATTGATATATCTGTATTGTTTCTTATTCAATCATTTATTTATAATCAGGGAGGTAGGGTGGTGCTAGGGAGGACTATAGTCATCTGTTATTCAAGTTGGAGCTTGAATACTGGAAGTTGTAGCTTTCATCTAGTTGTGGCTAGAAAACAAGGTGGTAGGGTGGTGCTAGGGAAAACACTAAGTTTTTTGTATGCAAGTTGGTGCTTGTATAAGTGGAAGTAGGTGATTCCATCCAGTTGGTGTTGGAACACTCAGGGAGTTGGTGCTTCCTTCTAGTGGGTTCTAGAGAAATCAGAGAGTTGGTGCTCTCAACAAGTTGGAGCTTGCAAAACATAGCTAGTAGCCTCACTTTGAGTTGGTGCTCAAAGATAGATGATGTACAGAACTTAAAAGACTTCCTATCATTCGAAGAAGAAGAGGTTTTCTCCCTTTATAGGTTTCCTCGTGAAAATATGTCTCTGTGTATATCTTATGTGTGACATATGTTCTTTATTTATGTTGTTCATATCTTGTATAATATTGATGGTCACTTGGAAGAGATTAAAAATTATTTTGAATAAGTCATATATCATTTAAGCTCAGTAACAACTGATTCACCCCCCCTCTCAACCGTCTTAGTAATTTCAACACTTCCCCCCAACAATGGCTTGTTAACTAAGTATTTCAATGCAGAATGGTCAATGAACATCTTAAAATTTCCTCCCAGCAAGTAGTGTCTAAACTTATGCAGCACATAGACCATTGTCAAGCCTTCTCTTTCAATCGTAGTATAGTTCCTTTCAGTTGGAGAAATATTCCTGCTTGCAAATGCTATGGGGTGGTCAATATATCATGTACCCAGCTGTGCTAAAAAAACTCCTAATGCTATTGATGAAGCATCGACATGAACATTGAACTCCTTACTCCAATCTAGGAAAACCAAGATTGGCGCAGTGACCATTTTATGCTTTAGTGTGTGGAAGCTTTGTTGGCATTTTTCTATCCATTGAAACTTACCGTCTTTCTTTAATAGCTTCTCCATAGGTGGTGTTATCTATTCATAACCTTTAATGAACTTTCTGTAGTATCCAGTGTTCCCTAATGCAGTGCGCAACTGTCTAACCAAATAAGGGGGAGGTAGATCAACAATGATGGCAATCTTGGAAGGATCTACCAACAATCCATGCTTACACACACTATGCCCTAACAACACTCCAAAGGGTGAAAATAAAATACACTTTTTCAAATTCAGGGCAATCTAACATTACATGCACTTATCTAACATCAATCTTAAACATTCAATATGGACTTTCATTAGGCTAAAGATAGTCCAATCATTAAAATAGGCTTCCAAGAACTTATGTAGAAAATCCTTAAATGCTTCGACCACCACTCTAGAAAAGATGGTTGGTGCATTATTTAGGCCAAAAGGCATCACAGTATACTAGAACGACCCTCATTCTGTTGCAAATGTGGTCTTATGTCGATCTTCCTTAGCAATCCCGATCTGGTGATAGCCTGAAAATCCATCTGTGAATGAGTAAACCTCCTGTCCTCCTACATTATATAGGACTTCGTCAGTAAAAGGTGTAGGGAATGGGTCATGTAGACATGCATCGTTCAACTTCCTTAGGTCTACACAAATTCTAATTTCTCCTGTCTTCTTATCTTGGACCACCATAGGGCTAATCCATTCAGTTTCTTTAACAGGTTATATGATTCTTGCTTCCGACATTCTATCCAATTCAATTTTAACTTTCTGCTTATATTTGTGATTCAGTCTGTAAGGTCTCTTCTTGATAGGTCTTGCATCTAGTCTCAGAGGGATTTTCATTTCTCCCATGGGCCCTTTAATGCCCTTCATATCTGTGAACTTGGTTGGAAACAAGTCCTGATATTCATGTAATAGTTCTATGATCTTGCTAGCAGTGGAATCATCCCAATAGTCTCCCACATTTTCCATATTAGGTTCTTTTTTTGTTCCAATATTAACTTTCTTTATTTTAATAGGCTCTCCAACAAAGGGTAATTCAATCCCAGGCCCCTCTATGTCTCTGTGACCTTCAGTTTCTGCAATGTTTACATCTTTAGGGTCATCATCCTCATAAACATTAATATTGTAGCAACCTTGTAACTGCTAAAGAGACACAGTCCATTCATCTTCTTCTTGCTTAAGAGGGAGGTTAGGTGCCTCCTCAAAGACCTTTTGTCTTACAATTTGTAAAGCCTGATCTACTGTAGGGTACTAACTTTCAAATAAAAATGTAGTTATAAAGTTTTGAGTCATACCATTCCAATGTGTAGTGATGAGGCACAATTCTGCTTGAAGACACCGGTTTATAGGCGCAGTATCCAAGGTGTTAATGAACTTATGCACCCATTTTTCTGTAGGAATGTTTCTCCAGACCTCCTCACAACTTCGCATGTGGTCCTTAGGAAAAATCTAGCCTGTGTATCAAATTTTGCATCCTTCTTCTTGGTTTGAAAAGTGCATTGTCAATAAGGTGCAACATTGTGTCCACTCCGCAATGTTCTTCTTCTGTGGTCCCCACCATCTAGCTGGTGTGGCTTTCAACACTTCATCCAGTGCCAACATCCTATGTTGTACTAGTACAATTTTCTCAAATTTAGCTAGAAATGTCTCTAAATCATTCAAACCATCAAATGTTGGAAGGTTACTTACTTATGTGCCAATCCAATGAACTTCCTTGGTCAATATGGCACATTGTGGATACTTCATACATATTGTTTTGTCAATTTTCTAATGCCTCTTTTGAATCTGATGAACATGCGCTTTCACTTCGCCAACTAATGTTTCTATATGCTATAGGATTAATGTAATCATGTTGTCTTGCTATCATCTTTTAGATTTTCTCTAGCTCATATGCGCGGTCTTCTTCCCGGATAGGTTTTGTGTATATGCGACCTTCATCTGGGTCCAGAGGTGCAATGAATTTGAGGCCATTACCTTTGAATGTCATTCTTCTCTTCTTTAGGTCAACGAAAATCGAATTGTTGAAAGCCCAATCAATTCCTAACAACATAGGATCAAGACAACTATCATAAAAAATCTCAATTACTTCAAAGTCTTCAAATGTACTTACCTCATCAATGTCTATAGGGGCATGCTCTAATCTTCCAAAGGGGCTCACCACCTACTGATTATCCATCCTAAGCCTGATAGGAGAGTAAATAATTCTAGGTTTTCCCATCAGTGCCCAAGTCTACTTCGTCATAAAATTGACTTATGATCCCAAGTCGAGGACCACATAGTCCACATCGTAATCTCCAATATGAGCACTAAGGTGTAATTCCTTGTTTGTTCTTCTTTTCCTTGATACTTGATTCACAACTCTACTCAGCATAGGATTTATTTTCTCAATTTCATACTATCTTATTAGGTGTTGTAATTCTTATACAACCATTTCGTCTTTAATTAAATTGATATAGGTATATAAGAAGTCCATGAGATTTCTTACCTATTTTCCTTTTCCAACACACTAATCAAATGCTGGTGGAATTTCACATTCCCTTACTTCTGGTTGTGCCTTAGATGAAGAAGCTTGTCCTTCTACAAATTGTTTCCTTGCTTCCTCAAAAGTATGCCTTTCTCTCCTTGGTTCAAACAATTGTCCCTTCTCTATAGCTCTTATGATCCTTGATCATTCTGCAGTCTTTCCTGGGGTCAATCTGTCTTCTCCTGTAGCAGCACCTCCTCTAGTAATAATAATGACTCTGGGGTATTCACTGCGAGGTTCTGCTAATATTAGTTGAAATTGTTGGTTTCCTCCTCATCTCTCATAGATTTTGGTTAATAATACTGGACAATATTCAATGACATGATCAAAGGAGTTACAATAGTTGAAAGAAGTACAAGGGTTCTGACAATCCCTTGCCAAATGTCCTAGATGTGCACAGTTATAATAGATGATATGTCCTCTACCTCGACCCATACCTCCTCCTCGTCCTCTTCCTATGAATCCTCCACGAGGGTTGAAGTTTCCTCTTCCTGGGGAGTTGAATTGTATATTATTTCCCTCTTTTTGTGTTTCTCCTTGAATCCTATATGTATCCCTTGATCTGTCATGCAAGAGATCATAAGCCCTACAATCCTTCTCATCGTGTCTCATAGACTTACAAAATGTGTAGTAAAGATTGGTAGGTTTCTGGACATATTTTTTCATATAATAACATTCACCAGGGTGATGTCTTGTTCTACATACCTTGCACGAGGGTAAGGTAGACTTATTTAAAGGAATAGGTTCTCTAGGGACCAAGTATTCATGAAATTGGGGACATTTCTCCTTTTCATGGCCCTCTGATTTACATCTGATACACCATATATCTTCTCTTTTATATTTTCCTTTGTCTTTCTTCATATCTTCGACTTGTAAAGACAAACTAGTTAATTGATTGCAGATTTGACTCATACCTGGGATGGATTATCCTATAGGGGATGCTTCTAGTTTCATGGCAATCTCCAATGCTTCAACTTGTGAAGTGACCTTCTGTTGCATCAGATGAACTCTGATGTGTGGAAAGAGAGTAGCAATAAACCATTCTTTATTTTGTTCGTCTAGAATCTGAAAACTCAACCGACTCGTCAAAGTCTTAAATCTCTGATCAAACTCCCAAAGAGGTTCAATTACCTTCTTCTTGATTTCTTTTATCTTTGTAATGCACTGTGACTCCGAATTAGGTTTCTTGAATTATACACTCAATGCAGTCTTGATGTCATTAAACGGTTTCAGTTGTTCAAGTCTTGAAACAAACTTCATGTACCCATTTAGAGCACGATCCCTCAAGGTAGTACTAAACTGGGTTCTCTTAACAGCTTCGTCAGTGACTTGCTTGATGCTCCAAATAGCTTCACATAAGAACTAGTGTTTGTTAGGATCTTCAGATTCGTGTCCCTTGAAGATGGGTAACCTCATTTCATATTCCATAGATCTTCCTTGGTTTCTTGACTGAGTATGTACTAAACTAATTGTAATAGTACTATGATGGGTCTGACTACTTTGGTTACTCTATCTACTTACTATTTCTAAAACAACATGAGGAGTAATAGTACTTACTTCAACAGTAGGTGCAGTTCCTGAATTTGTTTTCTCTCCTTGGTGAAGTTATTCAGATCCTACTTCTTCTTTTCTTGCGGACTCTAAATGCTCTTCATCTATTAGATCTTCTTATTCTCCATTGTAGAATCCATCGTCTTCATAGTTTTGATTAAATAGGTTCAAAAGAGGAACCTCTTTGAATGGTGTCCCAGTGTGCGTGAGTCTAGCCTCTGTGTCATTGTCACTGTTTGAATTCTTGAACATTAGCTTCACTGTATATTTAGGATATTATTCTCATGCAATAACATCTTAATCCTCATACTCAAAAAGTGTAGGAACTTCCCTCTAGGTCCCTTAAAGAAGTACCTCTCTTCTTGATTTTATGATTCGATTCTCTCAATAGAAAACTTAGTAATGTGTGCTCCAATAGTGTTATCAAACCAGAGATCCACCACTCTGGACACAATGTTATCAACTCTCTTGACCTTCTTGATCAACGTTGTTGTCCAAACCACAGGTGGTCTAGATCTGATCTCAAACTGGGTATCTGCTAGCCTGGCTAGCCACTCATATAACTCCTTATGAACTCCTCCAAATAAAATCTCATTTATGTCAGTAAAGATGTACCTTCCTAACTAGTATTTTGTACTAATGTTAGGGTTCTTATTATAGGCTTTAGCGAAGTCCTTTTCTTGTTCTTATATCCACTTTTCAATTTTTGTCTTTGATGGAAACCACCTTGACATTCCCTAAAACATATCTCAGTCCCGACAACGAACCCATTTGTTGGCACAAGGGAAGACTTGGGGTTCAACTCTTACACCACACCAACAAGCCCTAACTATTGGCCCTTTCTGCAACACCTACGGATTAAATGCAGTTTCACCCGAAGTAGCAATAGGGGGTTGCAGGACACAGGTGTCTACAACCAGAGGAAATTCAAAGTGAATCCAGGACAAAAACTCTCATCAATCTAGTTATTATTTATCCCACTTAAGCCTGATTCATAGGTTATATCTATGATCTAACACAACAATGCAATAATAGTATAATAGATGACAAATATCACAACATCAATCACAAAGAACAACAATATATATGTGGTTCACCCTCTCCCTCAGGATATGTCCACATAACTGTGTTTCTTGATATATTATATGAAAACATACAGTTCTATTTGCGCACTTAGCTTGAAGATCTCTCTCTCTTTCTCCCTTCCCTCCATGCACACCCAGCTGCAGGGTTGATCTTCGCACCCAGCTGAAGATATTACAATACAAACTCAATATCATTCTCAACAACAACACTCAAAAATGAACAACCAAAATTATAGTGTCGATGAACCAACTATTGAGCAACCCTCTCGACTCTCCTAGACCTTTATTTATATGTTGCATGGAAAACACCTAGGTGTCAAAACCCTAGATACAAAACCCTATGTCCAAAAGCCTAGGTCCACTTGACCCATTTTTCAGGGCTTCACCAACCTATATTTCCTTATTTTCCATGAGGTTCTCCAAATGAATCGTTGATGTCTTCTTCCTCTTTTTTAGTTTTCCACTATCCATATTCCTTACTGCTTTATCTTCCTTAATATTCTCTTCCAACGACTAGCTTTTCCTTTCTTTTCTCCTTCTTTTCTCACTTCAACCGTTCATCGGTTTATGTGCATTCCATGCAGTTCATAGTTCACCTTTCTTCCTTAATCTTCACTTCCTTACCTAACCAAGGGACAAAATGTAGATGTGACATAAAATACTAAGGTTAGGCACGAGGATGTGCATCCTCCTGAATTGGGCGCGATGGTTGGATTAGCTACCCTGCCAGTTTGATATGTGGGGGGTCGATAGTGCACAAAGACATGACATATTTGGTTGAATTATGGGTGTAGCAACAAGATCACATGAGTTCAACACTCATAATTGTTTTTAAAGTGAAGTGGGTAGCATTAAATTGCAGTAGGAACCAAAATCAATAGAAAAACTAAATAACATTGAGGAAACAATATTGCAACGAGTCAGTGTAGTAGATTTGGGTGAATTTCATCCTTGAAGTTGGATGGAACAACCTCGTGAAATTAGGTAGCATATCATCTGAAGTTGGGTGACAAGTATAGTTTGGTTTGTGGAAACTTGGTATTTCCACTTTGGAAGAAATTTGGGGTTTCCAGTTGGCACAAAACTTGCGGTTTCTAGCAAACTTAGTTGCAAAAGACGCATGAGTTCGGGTAGAGACTTGGGAATCACAGATTTTTTGGATGTTTCCAATGTTGAAAATGACTTGAGATGGGGGAGGATGTGATGGCTTGGGAGATCATCTTAGGTGCACACACTTCCACCACATACCAAATCTCATAGACATGACACTTGGTGCTAATGAGGAGACACAAGTCTTCATATAGGGGAGAGTTGGGGTTCCTTGAGCATGCGACGTGCCAAGGGGTGACTCCACCAAAGGTTCCTTGTGATGCAAGTTAGATGAAATAAGGCTTGATGAAGAGTTGAGGGAAAGACTTGGGTACTCCATAAATGAAGGAAAATTGACTAAGGCATGCACCCAAGAGGACAAATCGATTTGATGAATGCGACGCAACAAAATGAGGGGTGCATTGTTGGCCTTTGACCAAGTTTTGAGGATTCTTGGTCATATTTGACCTACTTTTGGGACTTTGACAAGCTATCGAAGGCAGAGTGCAAGTCGAAGCGGAGATCACAGGATCTCGGCCCCTTTTTAGGGATTTTTGGGTTTTGGGCTTATGTAATGGGTATGGGGATGTCGACCCATGGGTTTACCCATGCTTAGGCCCCTTTTTGTAATGTATAAATAGATGTTAGGCGATGTAAGTAGAAAGAGGAAAGTATGTGGTGCTAAGTGAAAGTAATGGTTGTAAGTGCTTTGTGCATGCTGTGTGAGACTTACAAGGCTAAGCCCAAGTGACTGTAAAAGGCTGTGTAAGGCTTTGTTCCTAGATCTACACGGGGAAGGACGATCTTGTGGAGTGTGCGCAGATCTCCTATCCTACATAGAGTAGGGTTTTATGGCTCTGTGCATGTATAAGATTGAAGGAAGCTAATAAAGAATACAAAGAGTTGGTGGACATAGCCCCAGGGTGGGGGTGAACCACATATATCCTGTGTTGTGAATGCTTTGTGGTTTATCGTTGCTTTCTTGTTTATGTAATTAAATGCTTAGTGCGTTGTTAGATGGTAGATGAATCTAATATGGTAGCTTAGTGATGGATAATGTAAATAAATGCTATAGTTGATCTATGTTAGTATGCTTAGTGCTTGGATCTATTGAAACTATATGAATACTGTGTTGATTATTTACTAGGGTTTAACTGCATTGTAGACTAAGACTGAATATTGATGAGTTATAATTGCTAAGTGATCTGTTAATGCATTACAATCACATATATGTGTCCTAGCTAAGGTTGCAGACATCTGAGTCCTGCAACCACCCCTGCCTCTACCTCAGGTGAGACTTCATCTTCTTCACAGGTGTTTCCGAAAGGGTTGGTAGTTAGGGTTTTGTTGGTGCATTGTTGTAGCATTGAACCCTGGGTCTGCCCCTGTGCCAACAAATGATTTTGTTGCTAGGACCTGAAACTGTGATTGCTGGTAACTTAGGAAGAAAAATCTTTGTCCAAAGATTGGACCTGATTGTTGGGAACTGAAAAAGAGAAAAGCTAGGTGCATAGATCTGTTTCCCTAGTACGTAATACTACTTTGTAAGAAGGGTCAAATCTGAAGAAAAGACGTAATATCTAAAAGATTTGTGCTCTGATAAATGTAAAAGTGAGAATTTTTTATCAAAGAGGTAAGATCTGTAAGCTTTGTGCTCTGCTAGAGGTAAGATAAGTGTAATTTTTTGTTTCTAAAATATGGATCTAGGTATGTTTAATAAATTTTGTCTTAGCTTGAAAAGTAAGGCACAACTAGATGAAAGAAGGTTTGATATGAGTAGATTTGACAAAATTAGTGAAATATATGTTATGCCTATGCATAGAAAGAATATTTGGACTAAAAAATGGATGCAGGATCCTAGAAAGATATTTTTGCAGGTTAGCTACAACGATCCTAGTGCGTAGTACAAGAAAGGTTGGGGATAATTTAAAAGAAATCAAGGATTAACCCTTTGTTACAGTTGTAGAAGACCGGGACATCTGGGCAAAGAATGCCCTGGTAGAAGACCTAGTTGTCTTTGTTGTAAAGCTAGGGATCATGAAGTTTTGGATTTCCCTAGAATGATTGCTAAGCTTGGTAGAATGAATATGTGTTGACCCTTGACCAAGTTTTGAGGATTCTTGGTCATGTTCGACCTATTTTTTGGACTTCGACAGGCTGTCAAAGGCGGAGCGCAAGATGAAGCAGAGATTGTGAGATCTCAACCCCTTTTTAGGTATTTTTGGGTTTTGGGCATATGTAACAGGTATGGGAATGTCGGCCCCTGGGTTTACCCATGTTTAGGCCTATTTTGTAATGCATAAATAGGAATCTAGGCAATGTAGGTAAGTGGTTCTTGCGATGCTAAGTGTAAGTGGTTGTTGCTAGGTGCACAAGTAGATCTGTGTGATTTGTCTTTGTGCATACTGTGTGAGGATTGCAAGGATAAGTGCAAGTAACTGTAAGAGGTTGTGTAAAGGCTTGGTGTTGTACCCTAGCTCAAAGAAGGAGGATCTGGCAGAGTGCATGAATATCTCCTGTCTTCTGCGGAGTAGGATTTGGATGCTATGTGCCTGTAAGAAGCTTGACTAAAGATAATAAAGAAGAGAAGAGTTGGTGGACATAGCCCCTGGGTGGGGGTGAACCACGTACATCCTGTGTTGCTATGCTTTGTTCAATGTATCGATGTGCTTATGTGTTTACTTTCTTAGTGGTTTTAGATAGATGAATAATAGATATATTTATTGATGCTTTGTGCTTAACAATATGGATGGATGTTAGATATGACTTATGTAAGTGTGCTTAGTGCTTAAATATCGTATATTTGGGTGAATACTGTGATGATATACAGTTTAGGGTTTATCTGCACTGAGTGCAAGGTTTAATTGCGTTGTAGATAAGAACTGGATATTGATGAATATTTACTGCTAAATTCCCCGTTAAGTGTTAGTATCACAGATCTTTGTCCCAACTAAGGTTGCAGACACTAGAGTCCTACAACCACCCCTGCCTCTACCTCGGGTGAGACTTCATCTAATTCGCAGGTGTTGCCGAAAGGGGTGGTAGTTAGGCTTTTGTTGGTGCATTGTTTTAGCATTGAACCCGAGTTCTACCCCTGTTCCAGCAAATGGTTCTGTTGCTGGGACCTAAAACTATGATTGTTGGGAACTGAGAAATAATAATCTTTGTGCGAAGACCTAAATTGAAACTGTGATTGTTGGGAACTGAGGAAGAAGAATCTTTGTGAAAATATCTGACCTAAAACTATGAAAAATTTGTGTGTAGGTCTATTTCCCTAGTGCACAACATTCTACTTGATCTGTGAATCTCTGTGCCAAGAAGAAGGGTCATATTTGAAGAAAAGAGGTAAGGTATGAAAGCTTTGTGCCCTGATAATGGTAAAAGTAAGAATTGTTTTTGGTAAGATCTGCAAGCTTGGTGCTTTGATAAAAGTAAGTTCTAGATCTGGAAGCTTTGTGCTCTGTAGAAGTAAGATAAGTGGGAATTTTTTGTTTCTATAATATGGATCTAGGTATGATTGATAGATTCTATACTAGCTCTAAAACTAGGGCACTGGTAGATGAAGAAAGATTTGATATGAGTAGATCTGATAAGAATAGTGAAAGATATGTTATACCTATGCATAAAGAGAATGTTTGGACTAAAAATTGGATGCAGGACCCTAGAAATAATTTATTGCAGGTTAGCTACTATGCTCCTAGCACGCAGTATAGGAAATGATGGGGATCATTTAAAAAAAAAAGAGGATTAACCCATTGTTACAGTTGTATAAAACTGAGACATCTTTCTAAGGCATGCCTTGGTAGAAGACTTAGTTGTCTTTTTTGTAAAGCTATGGACCATGAAGTATTGGATTTCCCTAGAATGATTGCTATGCTTGAAAGAATGAATTTGAGACAAGAAAACCTTAAGGAAGATCCATAAACTAAGATTATGGATGAACCCCAGAAAGAATCAAAGAAAGTATTTCTACTGTTAAGAACCAAAGACTGGATACAAAAGAACCACAACAGATATACAAGAACAATATTCAAAATCTCCTTTATTACTATCAAAACCCTTGAGGTAGGGAAACACCATACAATGGATCCTATTATGGAAGGGATCCTCTCCTGTTCANCATGAAGGGTCTTGGTGAGAAGATTGAAGAATCATTTTTAGTTCAGAAGATTTTATTATCTCTACTTGATAAATTTAAGCCAAAAGTGTCTGCAATAGAAGAACTAAATGATATTAAAACTCTGTCCATTGATCAAATACTAGGAACTCTAATTGCATATGAAATGAGAATTAGTAAAGATAAATCCATTACTAGAGAAACATCTTTTAAAGCAGACAAGAATACTGATTCAGAACTAGATGATACTGAGGCAAAATATGTGAGAAGGTTAAGGAAAGGATCAGGGAAATACCAAGGCAATCTTCCTTTCAAATGCTTTAACTGTGATAAAATAGGTCATTTTTCATCTAAGTGTCCTCACAAGGAAAAAGACCAAAAGGACCAGAACTCTGATGATGAAAAGAAATACAAATTTGAGAAATATAGTAAAAATAAA
>SNQJ01S0026002.1:39957-57705 GCA_010110895.2 Picea sitchensis
GTTCTTTGGAAGAAATTGACAGACTCAAATGTAAGAAGAGAAAACAAAAACAGTTGTTGATGCAGTTTAAAATGAATGGTAAAAAACCTGATGAAGACTTCGACTTACTAAAAGTGGAGTTAGAAGAGGCAAAGAAAATATAGGACATTCTGAAACAACAATTATCAGAAAAGAAAGAAAGATGTGAAGCCTTAGAAGAAGAGATAGTAAAAACTACAAAATAGATGGAGAAGTTTAAGACATTGTATCACCAAAATCTGTCAAGTATTAAAGCATAAGAAGGATTAACCTCCATTCTAAATCAATAAAGGAATCCAAAGTTGAAAGATGGCTTGGGTTATGAAGAAGGATCAAGTAGTGATCATCCAAGTAATACATAACCCATCAAGTTTGTCAAATCCTCAACCATTGACAATAGTCACTCTGCAGAAACAAAGAAAGAAAATCATCCACTAAGAAGGAATGAAATAAAAAGTACCAGAACCAAATCTGTAGATCAGAGAAATTATCAGTATGAAATAAATCGACCCTCTCAAAGAAGACAAAATTTTTCCAGGTACAAAGGATTTTTCTATGGATATTGTTTTTTCTGTTCTAACTTTGGTCACAAAGCTATAACTTGTTATTTAAGATTTAGATATGAGAAATCAAGATACTCAAGGAATAACTATCTTCCACAACAAATATCGAGACAACCAAGAATCAAACGACCACAGACTATAAATCATGTGATGGATGGGAAAAGGACGTGGGTTGAGCATAACAATAGTTATGAGCATAGAAATCGCTATGATCTACTATTTAGTGAACCATAATGTTACATCTTCCATAATTATGGACATAAAGCTGCAAATTGTCGCTTAAGGAATTATGAGCCAGATTTGAATCCCACTGCTAACAATTTCAAGGTTTGGAAGAAGAAAGAGGATGACAAGTGTGTACTAGTGTTATTAGCCCAAAGACAAAATAATCCCTAGTATATTGACAGTGGATGTTCCAAACATATGATGAGATAAAAAAGTAAGTTTCTAACTCTAAGTGAAAACAAATAAGAAAATGTAACTTTTGGAAATGATGAACCAGGAAAAATAAAAGGTAAAGGAATGGTAAGTCTGAGTAATGGAAAAAGAAAAGATCAAGATGTATTTGTAGATGGTATGAAACATAATCTGCTTAGTGTCAATCAAGTCTGTGACCGAGGATGTGAAGTTGTTTTTACTTCTAAAGATTGTAAAATAAAGTATGTGAATTCAGGACAATTGGTTGCAAAAGGGATAAGAACAAAAAACAATGTCTATGTGTTAAAAGAAGAAAAATAAGAATGCCACTTAAGCAAGTATGATGAAAATTGGCTATGTCATAGGAGACTTGGACATCTAAATTTTGATCATATAATCAAGCTTAGTAACAATGGAGTAGTAAAAGATCTTCCAAATATATCAAAGCCATATGATTCTGTTTGTAAACCTTGCCAAATAGGAAATCTTAGTCAGACGCAATTCAAATATAAAAAATTTCCTTCAACAGAAAAACCACTCCAGTTAATACATATGGATTTATGTGGACCATCAAGGAAATAAGGTATAGGAAAAGAAAACTATTTTATGTTGATTATTGATGATTATTCTAGACTAACATGGGTTTCCTTTTTGAAGGAAAAATCTAAAGCATTTGAAAAATTCAAAGTGTTTAAGGCTCTAACTGAGATTCAAACAGGAAAAAGATTGAAGGCAGTAAGGTCTGATAGAGGAGGAGATTTTATCTCATGGAACTTCAAAGAGTTTTGTGATAAACATGGGATCAAAAGAGAGTACACAATTCCAAGGACTCCACAACAAAATGGAGTTGTTGAGAGGTAGAATATATTAGTACAACAAATGGAAAGATCAATGATGAATGAAAGGAATATACCTCATACATATTGGGTGGAAGTGATTCATACAACTGGTCACATTCTTAACAAATCTCATCTCATGCCACACAATGACAAGAATCCTTTTGAACTATGGTTTGGAAGACCTGCTTAAATCAAGCATTTGAAAGTCTTTGGGAGTAAATGGTATATTAAGAATAATGATGAAAATATTGGCAAATATGATGACAGAGTTGATGAAGGTATCTTCTTAGGTTATGCTACAAACAGTAAAGGATAAAAATGCTACAATAAGAGGCTGGATAAATTGGTTGATTGTATCGACATAAAAGTTGATGAAGAAATCCTCATCTGAAATATAAGCAGTGTTGAACCAAGAACATAAGATATAGTTGAAGATGAAGATGAATGGGTCCAAGGATCAAAAAGAGAATAATCTGAATCAGATGAAGATACGAATACTCAGGCTAACACAAACCAACAAAAAGAAATAAAACCACCTCTCAGAATTGTTAGAAAGGATCATCCTGAAAATCAAATAATTGGAGATATAAATAAAGGAGTTCAAAGAAGGAGACTGATTAAACTCTCAAAACAATCTCAGATTTTTTTTCTATCCATGATTGAACCTAACAATTTTGATGAAGCCAACAAGCATGATGATTGGATTAGATCTATGAATGAAGAGCTTGATCAGATTGAGAAGACAAATACTTGGGAGCTTGTTCCTAGACCTCAAGATAATAATGTAATAGGCTCCAAATGGGTATTCAAGAATAAAATGAATGAAAAAGGACAAGTTGTTAGGAATAAAGCAAGATTAGTCTGTAAAGGGTATGCACAAGTTGAAGGTCAGGATTTTGATGAAACCTTTGCACCAGTGGCAAGACTAGAATCCATCAGAATGTTTCTTGCATATTCATGTCATAATAACTTTAAAGTGTATCAGATGGATGTTAAGTCAACATTTATTAATGGAAATCTAGAGGAATAAGTATATATGGAGAAACCTGAAGGATTCTCACTGACAGATAATCATAACTATGTCTACAAGGTGAAGAAGGATTTATATGGACTAAAACAAGCACCACGAGCTTGGTTTTATCAACAGGACAAATTTTTATAAGACAAAGGGTTCAAGAAAGGTACTGTTGACAAGCATCTCTACATTAAGTCTGAAGGTGATGATTTACTAGTTGTTTTGGTTTATGTAGATGACATTATTTTTGGTTGTACTAATGATTCCTTTGTCCAGTGGTTTGCTAAATCTATGAAAATAGATTTTGAGATGTCCATGATAGGTGAACTGTCATACTTTCTTGGTTTACAAGTAAATCAGAGTTCTGTAGGAATTGTTATCACTCAAGAAAAATATTTGAAAGAGATGTTGAAGAAGTTCCAGATGGAAGATTATTCCCCTATTGGTACACCTATGGTGGTCAAGTGCAAGCTCAGTAAAGATGATATTTCACCTAATGTTGATCAAAGGACATATCGATCAATGATAGGCAGTCTTATGTTTATCACAACATCTTGTCCTGATATAATGCAAGATGTTGGAATGGTAGGCCATTATCAGTTTGTCCCTAAACAAATTCATTTAGTAGCTGTAAAAAGGATATTCAAATACTTAAAGGGCACAATGAATTATGGTTTGTGGTATCCTAGAAATCAGAATATTCAGCTAACTGCTTATTCAGATGCTGATTTTGCAAATTGTGTGGATGAGAGAAAGAGCACCAGTGGAGGTGCATTCTTCCTGGGTGACTTGTTAGTATCATGGATTAGTAAGAAGAATGGATCTATTTCCTTATCAACTATATAGGCAAAGTACATTGCTGATGCTACTTTTTGTACTCATATCTTATGGATGATTCAAACTCTTGCATTTTGAAGGTAAATTATACTGATCTGATTCCAATTCACTATCATAACACCAGTTCCATTAGGGTCTCCAAGAATCCTGTTCTTCATTCCAAGACTAAGCATATCCCAATCAAATATCATTTTCTTAGAGAGCAGGTTACAAACAGAGTTGTTCAGCTAAATTATATTCCTTCCATAGAACAAATAGCTGACATCTTTACTAAACTGTTAGCAGTGACACCTTTTGAATATCTTCGTCAAAAGTTGGGGGTTATATCTTCTTTTGTCTAATATGTTCACCTTGTTAGGGGAAGTACTTAATGAATATCTATTATATTTCTTGTGAATATAGCTCTGATTCTTCTGTTCATAGTTGACAGGGGAAGTATGTGCCTATCGCATTTTTGATACCTTCGAGATCTACTGCAATAGCTCAGGGGGAGCATGTTTCTTCTTTGACATTGATGTAAAAGGGGGAGAAAGTGTAGTGTGGTAAGGATGCTACAGGGTCTGGTTGGATGTCTAAGTAGAATAGTGTAGTGTGGTAAGGATGCTACAGGGTCTGGTTGGATGTCCTGGCAGAATAGTGCAGTTCCATGTAGTTCCTTAGGATGCTACAGGGTTTGGTTGGATGTCCAGGAAGAATAGTGCAGTTCCTTAGGCTATTCAAGGTTGCCATCAATTCCAAAGGGAGAGATTGTTGGAATATTTACAGACAGAAGGATGAGTATTTATTTTTCAATGATGGAAAGATTAGAACGATGATGATGAACAAGAGAAAGTGGAAAGATCTGCGGCACAATGATGATGGCATGGAAAGATCGAAAGCGTAAGCTTAGCAATGAAGAGCAACAATGATCGTTGGATCACCCATTCAGAATTCCCGATGGCTATCAGATCTGAACTCATTCAAGAGGAGCGCGTAGAAGAGGAGAATAGATCTTAGGCGTCAGATATGCATGAGAGGATCAAGCGTCGTTGGATATAAAAGAATGAGCATGAACTTTAATTGCAATATGAAGCAGGCTTACAAAGTCCCGAAGGCAGGGTGATTTTCCATCATCGAGGAGGACACGTGGCAAGTGATTGAAATTTCACTGACTCACACATTGGAGGAGTCAAAGGAGTGTGGTGTGGAAACTCATGATATGTGAAGTCGTGAAATGATCCTGGCCATTGGAGCTAGAGGACACGTGGCGAAATATCAGCGCATGAAAAAATCTCCATTTCAGAGATCGTGACTTGGGAGAGTCGAGATGCCTCAACACAAGAGTCCCAAAGTCACGAATTGGAAAGTGCTCCTCTAATTAGTGAGTGGTCATAACTTGTGGTCACATCATTGAGAGTTGGAGGAAGGATTTATTCTAGCTAAGCTCCATTTCAGATATCACAACATGGAGAGTCGAGACACCTCATCATAGGTGTCCTAAAGTTGCAAATCATGAAGTGCACATTTGATTAGCGAGTGGTCATAGCTTCTGGTCACATCGTCGAGAGTTAGAGGAAGGCGCTAGTGCAACTAAGCTCCATTTCGGAGATCATAACATGGTGAGTCAATACGTATCATCACAAGAGTTCTGAAACACAAAATTGCATAGCGCCTATTTGTGTAACCGGTGGTCATCATCGGTGGTCACGAAAAGGGAAGGTACTAATTGTTAAGCCCTATTTTCGGAGATCGTGACACGAAAAGTTGAGAAGCCTCACCACAATATATCTGAAATGTGAAATGCGAAATCACTTTCTGATTAGCCCGTGGTCACAGCCAGTGGGCACATGGGATAAACGTGAGACCCTGTGGATGTAATCCAACGGTGCTGGTGAATTGGGAATTTGATCGAAGGGCTACTGTTCCATCTCACGGTTAGTTGTTCAATTACAATTCAGTTAACTGAACTGAATCATGGTTCTTGGACATTCGACGATCTAGTTGCTGAGGCGTTTTCCTTGGAGATTCGATATGTAACTAAATTAGTGGGAGAGTATAAATTGTAGATGGAGTGACTGTGTGAGGTTGGATGTTCTCACTGAAAAATGAGTTGAACTGGGAGAAAGGAAAATTATAGTATGCATAATGTGAGATCAAACTTAGAGATGAGAATCAGAAGCTGAACATAATAGAAAAGGTGAAGAGAGTAGAATGAACACATACCAAAGAGCATGAGAAGAATAGAGAAAGAACATATAGAAAAATATAGCAAGTCAAGACAAGTATGAACAGAGAAGAAGAATAGTGATGTAGAGAAGAATTGCAGAATATAAAAGAAGTGGTAGGAATTGATATATTTGTATTGTTTCTTATTCAATCATTTATTTATAATCAGGGAGGTAGGGTGGTTCTAGGGAGGATTGTAGTCCTCTGTTATTCAAGTTGGAGCTTGAATACTGGAAGTTGTAGCTTTCATCTAGTTGTGGCTAGAAAACAGGGTGGCAGGGTGTTGCTAGGGAAAACACAGAGTTTTCTGTATGCAAGTTGGTTCTTGTATAAGTGGAAGTAGGTGCTTCCATCTAGTTGGTGCTGGAACACTCAGGGAGTTGGTGCTTCCTTCTAGTGGGTTATAGAGAAATCAGAGAGTTGGTGCTCTCAGCAAGTTGGAGCTTTCAAAACAGAGTTAGTGGCCTCACTTTGAGTTGGTGCTCAAAGATAGATGATTTACATGACTTAAAAGACTGCCTATCATTCGAAGAAGAAGAGGTTTTCTCCCTTTATGGGTTTCCTCGTGAAAATCTATCTCTGTGTATATCTTATGTGTGACTGATGTTCTTTATTTATATTGTTCATATCTTGTATAATATTGATGGTCACTTGGAAGAGATTAAAAATTATTTTGAATAAGTCATATATCGTTTAAGCTCAGTAACAATTGATTCACCCCCCCTCTAAGTTGTCTTAGTAATTTCAACACTTCCCCCCAACAGTGGCTTGTTAACTAAGTATTTCAATGTAGAACGGTCAGTGAACATCTTAAAATTTCCTCCCAGCAAGTAGTGTGTAAACTTTTGCAGTGCATAGACCATTTCCAAGCCTTCTCTTCCAATCGTAGTATAGTTCCTTTCAGTTGTAGAAATATTCCTGCTTGCAAATGCTATGGGGTGGTCAATATCTCCTGTACCCGTCTATGCTAAAACTGCTCCAAATTCTATTGACAAAGCATCGACATGAACATTGAACTCCTTACTCCAATTTGGGAAAACCAAGATTGGCGCAGTGACCATTTTATGATTTAGTGTGTGGAAGCTCTGTTGGCATTCTTCTATCCATTGAAACTTACCGTATTTCTTTAATAGCTTCTCCATAGGTGTTGTTATCTATTCATAACCTTTAATGAACTTTTTGTAGTATCCAATGTGCCCTAATGTAGTGCGCAACTGTCTAACCGAAGAAGGGGGAGGTAGATCAACAATGATGGAAATCTTGGAAGGATCTACCAACAATCGCTTCTTACACACAATATGCCCTAACAACACTCCAAAGGGTGAAAAGAAAATACAATTTTTCAAATTCAGGGCAATCTAAAATTGCATGCACTTATCTAACATCAATCTTAAACATTCAATATGGACTTTCAATAGGCTAAAGACAGTCCAATCATCAAAATATGCTTCCAAGAACTTATGTAGAAAGTCCTTAAATGCTTCGACCATGACTCTGGAAAATATGGTTAGTGCATTATTTAGGCCAAAAGGCATCACAGTATACTGGAACGATCCCTATTCTGTTTCAAATGTGGTGTTATGTCGATCTTCCTTAGCAATCTTGATTTGGTGATAGCCTGAAAATCCATATGTGAATGAGTAAACCTCCTGTCCTCCTACATTATATAGGACTTCGTCAGTAAAAGGTGTAAGGAATGGGTCATGTAGACATGCATCGTTCAACTTCATTAGGTCTACATAAATTTTGATTTCTCTTGTCTTCTTATCTTGGACCACCATAGGGCTAATCCATTCAGATTCTTCAACAGGTTATATGATTCCTGCTTCCAGCATTCTATCCAATTCAATTTTAACTTTCTGCTTATATTTGGGATTTAGTCTATAAGGTATCTTCTTGATAGGTCTTGCTTCTAGTCTCAGAGGGATTTTCATTTCTCCCATGGGCCCTTTAATGCCCTTCATATCTATGAACTTGGTTGGAAACAAGTCCTGATATTCATGTAATAGTTCTGTGATCTTGCTAGTAGTGGCATCCTCCCAATAGTCTCCCACATTTTCCATCTTAGGTGCTTTCTCTATTCCAGTATTAACTTTCTTGATTTTAATAGGCTCTCCAACAAAGGGTAATTCAATCCCAGGCCCCTCTATGTCTCTGTGACCTTCAGTTTCTGCAATGTTTACATCTCTAGGGTCATCATCCTCATCAACATTATTATTGTAGCAACCTTGTAACTACTGAAGAGACACAATCCATTCATCTTATTCTTGCTCAAGAGGGAGGTTAGGTTCCTCCTCAAAGACCTTTTGTCTTACAATTTGTAAAGCCTGATCTACTATAGGGTACTAACTTTCAAATAAAAATGTAGTTATAAAGTTTTGAGTCATACCATTCCAATGTGTAGTGATGAGGCACAGTTCTGCTTGAAGATACCAGTTTATAGGAATGTATCCAAGGTGTTAATGAACTTATGCACCCATTGTTCTGTAGGAATATTGCTCTAGGCCTCCTCACAACTTTGCATGTGTTCCTAAGGAAAACTCTAGCCTGTGTATCGAACTTTTCATCCTTCTTCTTGGTCTGAAAAGCACACTATCAATAAGGTGCAACATTGTGTCCACTCCACAAAGTTCTTCTTGTGTGCTCCCCACTATGTAGCTGGTGTGGCTTTCAACTCTTCATCCAGTGCCAACATCCTATGTTGTACTGGTACAATTTTCTCAAATTCAGCTAGAAATGTCTCTAAATGATTCAAACCATCAAAAATTTGAAGGTTACTTACTTCTGTGCCAATCTAATGAACTTCTTTGGTCAATCTGGCACATCGCCATGTGGATAATTCATACATATTGTTTTGCCAATTTTCTACTACCTCTTTTGAATATGATTAACATGCGCTTTCACTTCACTAGCTAAGGTTTCCATCTACTATAGGATTAATGTAATCCTGTTGTCTTACTATCAACTTGTAGATTTTCTCTAGCTCATATGCGTTGTCTTCTTTCCGGATAGGTTCTGTGTATCTGCGACCTTCACTTGGGTCCAGAGGTGCAATGAATTTGAGGCCATTACCTTTGAATGCCATTCTTCTCTTCCTTAGGTCAACAATAATCGAATTGTTGAAAGGCCAATCAGTTCCTAACAACACGGGATCAGGACAACTATCATCAACAATCTCAATTACTTCAAAGTATGCAAATTTCCTTACCCCATCGACATCTATAGGGACATGCTCTAATCTTCCAAAGGGGCTCATCGCCTACTAATTAGCTATCCTGAGCCTGATAGGAGAGTAAATAATTCTAGGTTTTCCCATCAGTGCCCAAGTCTACTTCGTCATAAGATTGACTTCTTATCCCAAGTTGAGGACCACATAGTCCACATCGTAATCTCCAATCTGAGCACTAAGGTGTAATTCCTTGTTTGTTCTTCTTTTGCTTGATACTTGATTCACAGTTCTACTCAGCATAGGATTTATTTTCCCAATTTCATATTGTCTTATTAGGTGTTGTAATTCTTGTACAACCATTTCATCTTTAATTAAATTGATATAGGTATATAAGAAGTCCATGAGATTTCTTACCTATTTTTCTTTTCCAGCACACTAATCAAATGCTAGTGGCATTTCACATTCCCTTACTTCTGGTTGTGCCTTATATGAAGAAGCTTTTCCTTATACAAATTCTTTCCTTACTTCCTCAAAAGTATGCCTCTCTCTCCTTGGGTCAAACAACTGTGCCTTCTCTACAACTCTTCTGATCCCTGATCCTTCTGCAGTCTTTCCCGGGGTCACTCTGTCTTCTCCTGTAGCAGTGCCTCCTCTAGTAATAATAGCGACTCTGGGGTATTCACCACGAGGTTTTGCTGATATTAGTTGAACTTGCTGGTTTCCTCCTTGTCTCTCCTGGAGTTTGGCTAATAAAACTGGACAATCTTCAATGACATGATCGAAGGAGTTACAGTAGTTGCAAGCGGTACAAGGGTTCTGACAATCCCTTGCCAAATGTCCTAGTTGTGCATAGTTATAACAAATGATATTTTCTCTACCTCGACCCATACCTCCTCCTCATCCTCTTCCTATGAATCCTCCACAAGGGTTGAAGTTTCCTCTTCCCGGGGAGTTGAATTGTATATTATTTCCCTCTTGTTGTGTTTCTCCTTGAATCCTATATGTATCCCTTGATCTTTCATGCAATAAATCATAAGCCCTATAATCCTTCTCATCATGTCCCGTAGACTTACAAAATGTGCAGTAAATATTGGTAGGTGTTTGGACATATTTTTGCATATAATAACATTCACCAAGGTGATGTCTCGTTCTACATACCTCGGACTAGGGTACGATAGCCTTCTTTAAAGGAATAGGTTCTCTAGAGACCAAGTATTCATGAAATAGGGGACAATGCTCCTTGTGATGGCCCTCTGATTTACATATGATACACAATATATCTTCTCTTTTATCTTTTCCTTTATATTTCTTCATATCTTCAACTTGTAAAGACAAACTAGTTAACGAATTCAAGATTTGACTCATACCTGGGATGGATTCTCCTACAGGGGTTGCTTCTAGTTTCATGGTGATCTCCAATGCTTCATCTTGTGAAGCGACCTTCTGTTGCATCATATGAACTCTGATGTGTGGAAAGAGAGCAACAATAAACCATTCTTTATTCTATTCATTTGGAATCTGAAAACTCAACCGACCCGTCAGAGTCTTAAATCTCTGATCAAACTCCCAAACAGGTTCAGTTATCTTCTACTTGATTTCTTTAATCTTTGTAATGCACTGCGACTCCAAATTAGGTTTCTTGAATTCTGCACTCAACACAGTCTTGATGTCATTCAACGATTTCGGTTGTCCAGGTCCTGAAACAAACTTCATGTACCTGTTTAAAGCGCGATCCCTCAAGGTAGTACTAAACTAGGTTCTCTTAACAACTTCATCAGTGACTTTCTTGATGCTCCACACAGCTTCCCATAAGAACCAGTGTTTGTCAGGATCTTCATATTCGTGTCCCCTGAAGATGGGTAACCTCATTTCATCTACCATAGATCTTCCTTGGTTTCTTGACTGATTATGTACTAAAGTAATTGTAATAGTACTCTGATGGCTCTGACTACTTTGGTTACTCTAGTTACTTACTACTGCTAAAACAACATGAGGAGTAATAGTACTTACTTCAACAGTAGGCCCAGTTCCTGAAGTTTTTTTCTCTCCTTGGCGAAGTTAGTTAGATCCTACTTGTTTTGTTCTTGCGGACTCTGAATGTTCTTCATCTGTTAGATCTGCTTCTTCTCCACTATAGAATCCCTCGTCTTCATAGTTTTGATTAAATAGGTTCACAAGAGGAACCTCTTTGAATGGTGTCCCACTGTGTGTGAGTCCAACCTCTGTGTCATTGTTGTTGTCTGAATTATTGAACATTAGCTTCACTATATATTTAGGATATTCTTCTCATGCAATAACATCTTAATCCTCAAATTCAAAAAGTGTAGGAACTTCCCTCTAGGTCCCTTAAAGAAGTGCCTCTCTTCTTGATTGTATGATTTGACTCTGTCAATAGAAAACTCAGTAATGTACGCTCCAATAGTGCTATCAAACTAGAGATCCACCGGTCTAGACACAACGTTATCAACTCTCTTGACCTTCTTGATCAACGTTGTTGTCCAAACCACAGGTGGTCTAGATCTGATCTCAAACTGGGTATCTGCTAGTCTGGCTAGCCACTCGTATAACTCCTTATGAACTCCTCCAAATAAAATCTCGTTGATGTTGGTAAAGATGTACCTTCCCAATCAGTCTTTTGTACTAATGTTAGGGTTCTTGTTCTAGGCTTTAGCGAAGTCCTTTTCTTGTTTGTCTATCCACTTTTGAATTTTTTTATTTGATGGAAACCACCTTGACATTCCCTAAAAAATATCCTGGTCCTGGCAACGAAACCATTTGTTGGCACAAGGGCAGACCCAGGGTTCAACTCTTACAGCACACCAACAATCCCTAACTACTGGCCCTTTCAGCAACACCTACGGAGCAGATGCATTTTCACCCAAAGTAGCAATAGGGATTTGCAGTACATAGGTGTCTACAACCAAAGGAAATGCAAAGTGAATCCAGGACAAAAAATCTCAACAATCTAGTCATTATTTATCCCACTTAAGCCTGCTTCACAGGTTATATCTTTGATCTAACACAACAATGCAATAACAGTATAACAAGTGACAAATCTAACAACATCAATCACAAAGAACAACAAGATATGCGGCGTTCACCCTCTCCCTAGGGATACATCCACATAACTATGTTTCTTGATATATTATATGAAAACATACAGTTCTATCTGTGCACTTAGCTTGCAGATCTCTCTCTCTTTCTCCCTTCCCTCCAAGAACACCCAACTACAGGGTTGATCTTCACACCCAGTTGAAGATATTACAATACAAACTCAATATCGTTCTCAACAACAACACTCAACAATGAACAACCAAAATTATAGTGTCGATGAGCCAACTATTGAGAAACTCTCTCGACTCTCCTAGACCTTTATTTATACGTTACATGGAAAACACCTAGATGTCAAAACCCTAGATACAAAACCCTAAGTCCAAAAGCTTAGGTCCACTTGAGCCGCGTTTTCAGGGCTTCTCCAACCTATCTTTCCTTCTTTTCCGTGAGGTTCTCCAAATCACTCGTTGATGTATTCGTCCTCTTTTTGAGTTTTACACAATCCATATTCCTTACTTCTTTATCTTCCTTAATCTTCTCTTCCAACAACTAGATTTTCCTTTCATTTCTTCTTCTTTTCTCTTCCTCGGTTTATGTGCATTCCATGTAGTTCATAGTTCACCTTTCTTCCTTAATATTCTCTTCCTTACCTAACCAAGGGACAAAATGTAGATGTGACATAAAATACTATGTTTAGGCACAAGGATATGCATGCTCCTGAATTGGGCATGATGGTTGGATTAGCTACCCTACTAGTTTGATATGTGGGGGTTGATAGTTCACAAAGACATGGCAGATTTGGTTGAATTATGGGTGTAGCAACAAGATCACATGAGTTCAACACTCATAATTTTTTTTTAAGTGAAGTGGGTAGCATTAAATTGTAGTAGGAACCAAAATCAGTATAAAAACTAAATAACATTGAGGAAACAACATTTCAACGAGTCAGTGTAGTAGATTTGGGTGAATTTCATCCTTGAAATTGGATGGAACGACCTCGTGGACTTAGGTAGCATATCTTCTGAAGTTGGGTGACGAGTACAGTTTGGTGTTTGGAAACTTGGGATTTCCACATTGGAAGAAATTTGGGGTTTCCAGTTGGCACAAAACTTACGGTTTCTAGAAAACTTAGTTGCAACAGATGCACGAGTTTGGGTAGAGACTTGGGAATCAGATATTTTTTGGATGTTTCCAATGCTGAAAATGACTTGAGATGGGGGAGGATGTGATGGCTTGGGAGATCATCTTAGGTGCACACACTTCCACCACATACCAAATATCACAGACATGACACTCGGTGCTAATGAGGAGACACAAGTCTTCATATAGGGGAGAGTTGGGGAGAGTTGGGCACGTGATGTCCCAAGGGGTGACTCCACCAAAGGTTCCTTGCGACGCAAGTTAGATGAAATAAGGCTTGACGAAGAGTTGAGGGAAAGACTTGGGTACTCCATAAATGAAGGAAAATCAACTAAGGCATGCACCCAAGAGGACAAATTGATTTGATGAATGTGACGCAACAAAATGAGGGGCACACTGTTGTCCCTTGACCAAGTTTTGAGGATTCTTGGTCATATTTGAGCTACTTTTGGGACTTTGATAGGCTATCGAAGGTAGAGCGCAAGTCGAAGCGGAGATCACAGGATCTCAGCCCCTTTTTAGGGATTTTTGGGTTTTGGGATTATGTAATGGGTATGGGGATGTCGACCCATGGGTTTACCCATGCCTAGGCCCCTTTTTGTAATGTATAAATAGATGCTAGGTGATGTAAGTAGAAAGAGGCAAGTATGTGGTGCTAAGTGAAAGTAATGGTTGTAAGTGCTTTGTGCATGTTGTGTGAGACTTACAAGGCTAAGTGAAAGTGACTGTAAAAGGTTTTGTAAGGCTTTTTCCCTAGATCTACTCAGGGAAGGATGATCTGGCAGAGTGTGTGCAGATCTCTTGGTGTACGCGGAGTAGGGTTTTGTGGCTCTGTGCATGTATAATATTGAGAGAAGCTAATAAAGAAAACAAAGAGTTGGTGGCCGTAGCCCTAGGGTGGGGGTGAACCACATATATCCTGTGTTGTGAATGCTTTGTTCTTTATCATTTCTTTCTTGTTTATGTGATTAAATGCTTAGTGCGTTGTTAGATGGTAGATGAATCTAATATGGTAGCTTAGTGATGGATAATGTAAATGAATGTTATATCTGACCTATGTTAGTATGCTTAGTGCTTGGATCTATTGAAACTATATGAATACTATGATGATTATTTACTATGGTTAGCTGCGTTGTAGACTAAGACTAAATATTGATGAGTTATAATTTCTAAATGATCTGTTAAGGCGTTACAATCACATATATGTTTCCTAGCTAAGGTTACAGAAATCTGAGTCCTGCAACCACCCCTGCCTCTAGCTTGGGTGAGACTACATCTTCTTCACAGGCGTTGTCTAAAGGGCCGGTAGTTAGGGTTTTGTTAGTGCGTTGTTGTAGCATTGAACCCTAGGTCTTCCCCTGTACCAACAAATGATTTCATTGCTAGGACCTGAAACTGTGATTGCTGGGAACTGAGGAAGAAAAATATTTGTACGAAGATTAGACCTGATTGTTAGGAACTAAAAAAGAGAAAAGCTACGTGCATAGATTTGTTGCCCTAGTACGCAATACTACTTGACCTGTGAATATCTGTACCAAGAAGAAGAGTCAGATATGAAGAAAAGATGTAAGATCTAAAATCTTTGTGCTCTGATAAATGTAAAAGTGAGATTTTTTTTTATCAAAGAGGTAAGATCTGTAATCTTTGTGTTTTTCTAGAGGTAAGATAAGTGTAATTTTTTGTTTCTAAAGTATGGATCTAGGCATGTTTAATAAATTTTGTCCTAGCTTGGAAAGTAAGGCACAACTAGATGAAAGAAGGTTTGATATGAGTGATTTAACAAAATTAGTGAAAGATATGTTATGCCTATGCATAGAAAGAATGTTTGGACTAACAAATGGATGCAGGATCCTCAAAAGAATTTTTTGCAGGTTAGCTACCATGATCCTAGTGTGTAGTACAGGAAAGGTTGGGGATCATTTAAAAGAAATCGAGGATTAACCCTTTGTTATAGTTGTAGAAGACTGGGACATCTAGCTAAAGAATGCCCTGGTAGAAGACCTAGTTGTCTTTGTTGTAAATCTATGGATAATGACGTTTTGGATTGCCCTAGAATGATTGCTAAGCTTGACAGAATGAATATGTGTTGGCCCTTGACCAAGTCTTGAGGATTCTTGGTCATGTTCGACCTATTTTTGGGACTTCGATAGGCTATCGAAGGCGGAGCACAAGACGAAGTAGAGATCGTGAGATCTTGACCCATTTTTAGGGATTTTTGGGTTTTGGGAATATGTAACGGGTATGGGAATGTCGGCCCATGGGTTTACCCATGTTTAGGCCTATTTTGTAATGTATAAATAGGAAGCTAGGTAATGTAAGTAAGTGGTGTTTGCGATGCTAAGTGCAAGTGGTTGTTGCTAGGTGCACAAGTAGATTTGTGTGATTTGTCTTTGTGCATACTGTGTGAGGCTTGCAAGGCCAAGTGAAGGTAACTATAAGAGGTTGTGTAAAGGCTTGGTGTTGTACCCTAGCTCGAAGAAGGAGGATCTGGCGGATTGCGCGCAGATCTCCTGTCTTCTACGGAGTAGGATTTGGATGCTATGTACCTCTAAGAAGCTTGACTAAAGAGAATAAAGAAGAGAAGAGTTGGTGGACATAGCCCCAGGGTGGGGGTTAACCACGTACATGTTGTGTTGCTATGCTTTGTGCAATGCATTGATGTGCTTATGTCTTTACTTTCTTAGTGCTTTTAGATAGATGAATGATAGATATATTTATTGATGCTTTGGGCTTAACAATATGGATGGATGTTAGATCTGACTTATGTAAGTGTGCTTAGTGCTTAAGTATCTTATATTTGGGTGAATACTGTGATGATCTACAATTTAGGGTTTATTTGTGCTGAGTGCAAGGTTTAACAACGTTGTAGCTAAGAACTGGATATTGATGAATATGTATTGCTAAGTGCCCCATTAAGTGTTAGTATCACAGATATTTGTCCCAACTAAGGTTCCAGACAATATAGTCCTGCAACCACCCCTGCCTCTACCTTGGGTGAGAATTCATTTGCTTCGCAGGTGTTGCTGAAAGGCGTGGTAGTTAGGCTTTTGTTAGTGCAATGTTGTAGTGTTGAACCCTGGGTATGCCCCTGTGCCAACAAATGGTTCCGTTGTTGGGACTTGAAACTGTGATTGCTGGGAACTGAGAATGAAGAAGCTTTGTGTGAAGACCTGAACTAAAACTATGATTGTTGGGCATTGAGGAAGAAGAAGCGTTGTGAAAAGATCTGACCTAAAGCTATGAAAAATCCGTGTGTAGGTATGTTTCCCTAGTGCGCAACATTCTACTTGATATGTGAAGCTCTATGCCAAGAAGAAGGGTCTTATCTGAAGAAAAGAGGTAAGTTCTGAAAGCTTTGTGCCCTGATTACGGTAAAAGTAAGAATTTTTTTTGGTAAGATCTGCAATCTTTGTGCTCTGATAAAGGTAAGTTCTAGATCTGGAAGCTTTGTGCTTTGTAGAAGTAAGATAAGTGGAAATGTTTTGTTTCTATATTATGGATCTAGGTATGATTGATAGATTCTGTCCTAGATCTAAAACTAGGGCACTGATAGATGAACAAAGATTTGATATGAGTATATTTGATAAGAATAGTGAAAGATATGTTATACCTATGCATAGAGAGAATGTTTGGACTAACAATTGGATGCAATACCCTAGAAATAATTTGTTGCTGGTTAGCTACTATGCTCCTAGCACGCCATACAGGAAAGGATGGGTATCATTTAAAAAAAAGAGCGGATTAACCCATTGTTAAAGTTGTAGAAAACTGAGACATCTTTCTAAGGCATGCCCTGGTAGAAGACCTAGTTGTCTTTGTTGTAAAGCTATGGACCATGAAGTATTGGATTTCCCTAGAATGATTGCTATTCTTGAAAGAATGAATTTGAGACAAGAAAACATTAAGGCAGATCCAAAAACTAAGATTATGGCTGAACCCCAGAAAGAATCAGAGAAAGTATTACTATTATTAAGAACCAAAGACTGAATACAAAAGAAACACAACATATATACAATAACAATATGCAAAATCTCCTTTATTACTATCAAAACCCTTGAGGTAGGGAAACACCATACAATGGATCCTATTATGGAAGGGATCCTCTCTTGTTCACTTGCCTCTTCGAGCGGGCATCCTCCTACTGAGCTACAACTCACAATACAATAATTCTCTTCATGTCCCATTACATTGCTTGAACCCCTTTATATAGTGATACCATCACCTAAGAACATTCTAGAGGAGGAATGTTAAGAACCAAAGACTGAATACAAAAGCACCACAACAGATATACAAGAACAATATGAAAAATCTCCTTTATTACTATCAAAACCCTTGAGGTAGGGCAACACCATACAATGGATCCTATTATGGAAGCAATCCTCTCCTGTTCACTTGCCTCTTCGAGGGGGCATCCTCCTACTGAGCTACATCTCACAATAAAATAATTCTCTTCATGTCCCATTACATTGCTTGAAACCCTTTATATAGCTC
>SNQJ01S0026002.1:71637-84077 GCA_010110895.2 Picea sitchensis
TGTTCTACTTTTAACTGAGGGGGGGGGGGTCCCGGAATGGTATCTTTCCTCTGGCGGGCCCCTCTTTATATGTGGAAATGATCTAATGGCCACGAGTCCCATCATCTCCTATTGTCTGACATACCATCGTCATCTCTGGACATCACCATCCACCTTGCCCGAAATATTCACGCCCCATAACTACTGTCAGTTTTCCCCCCCCATTCGCTCGTGGCAAGCCCCCTCACTATGACCTTTACCCCAATCGGTAGCCTCCACGTCACTCATCCGTATCCCTCAGTCACCGTCACCTGCCATATCACACTCCAAGTGATCCGTTGGCCATTTATTACTGGATGACCTATCTGTTAACCAGCTGACCTGTTTCCCACACTCAACGGACACCCATTTACTCAAAACTATCCTTTTCTTCCTATTTTCACCATTTACCCACTCATCGCACTAGAGAGATGTACCCTATTTTCTCCTCCATTATAATCAGTTTCCCCCACCAACAACCACCCTGCTAACGTTGTTTTTCTTGCAGGTACTGTTGCAGTAATGGCGCCAAAGTCCAAACAAGCAGAAGGAGAGGAGAATCCATTTCTCCCGCCTCCTGTCGACCTTGACAAGATCCCACTGGTCAACAACGACCGCTTAATCACGGATACAAAGTGTGATTTTGATTTTGCAGACATTCAATCATGGCTCAAGGAAGTCTTCTTGGACCAGAGTGATGAAATCGAACTCTGGGAGTCCAACTTACCCCTTTACCTCTTGCCTCAGATCCACTTTTCTCCAGAATTTGCTCTCAAGTGCCATGCCCACTACATTCCCGAGCAAAGAGCCATCGTCTCCTCATCCGGAGAGATCCTTTTCCTCATCACGCCCGAATCTATCGACCATATGATACAAATCCCTCGAGTCGACTCTGCATCACCCTTTAACCTGGAAATTCTTACAAAATTATACCAGAAAATGATTTTCCCTCAAAGGGCTCAAATATTCGAGTTTTTCCTCCCCCCATACACTCAATTTCCCTCCACAAATCCTCCTTATCCTTCTTCCATGTTCTCGACTAAAGGAAACCAGATCATCTCTTCCCTTTGTGCTTTGTTAGGATACTATTCTGATCAGTGGGTAGATGAATCCATTCTGGCTTTTCTATCCATCTTCTCTACCGATGAAAATCCCACCACCCAGTTTGACTTCATCACATTCCTGGTGAACAATATTCACGAACAGTTCATGAATTTTTCCACGGAAGGCATGTTCTGATACTCATCCATACTGGTGTACTTGTTCATCTTCTTCCATGTGGACAAATTCATTTTTTCCATGCAGAAGATGGATGGAGATGGTAGACCCCAGGCAGTGACAGTATGGACCTCCTTGCTCAAGCACAACTCCACATAGTTCAGTTTCAAGGGGTTCATTGATCAATTATACCACCCTATGGTAAGTATGCTAGGCGGTAGGCCCAAGCCTCAGATAAATGATGAAGTTCAGAGGATCCTACATCTCTCGGATAACACAAAGACAGGGGATTGGTATTTGTACCAATATTACACTGAGATCAGAGTATACGGGTGCGAGTTGGCACCATACAAGCTGCCCAAGTATCTTCCTGTCAGAATTTTTTCTTTGGAATATATAAGGCAGATAATAAATTCTGATGATATCCATTTTGGGTCACTGAAGAAAAAGAAACAACGTAGAATCAAGGGGCAGATTGGCTCCTTCATCTGCAACAATCGTGGTGCTGGGGAAGAAGCAAATAGGATGCTGAGAGAAATGAAGTTCTTTATGAACTTCCCATGGCATTATGATCCATGTAGGATCATCTCCGATATGAGGGTGAAAAACAAGAACATCCCATATGTTCATGAATCTAGGCCTGAAATTGAGAAATTTGTGAATCAAACAGTATGGGAGCCTAACACATTGGTCGAATTAGAGCAGTAGGATCCCCCAGCCACTGTGTCACAAACAACCACACCACCGAAAGAGAAAAGGCCTAGGCAAGATTTATCTCCACCTATCACTGAGGTATCTTCTGAAGAATTCCAGCTGCATACCAAGAGGCCTAAGACTTTTTCAGTTTCTGGCCCGACCGGGGAAAAAGAAGCCCCGTCTACTAAAGTGACCAAATTTGATAGGCCACCCTTCGGTTTGAGCCTCCATAAGGTCATAACCTCAGCATTGTCGAAAAAATTTACAGATTCTCCATTGACCACCTAGCCAGGCAAGGTGGGACCGAAGCTAAGTATCTTCGAAAAGTATGAGCTGATCAAGAAAAGGAACCAGACCCTGACCAACAGTACTTGCACCCAGTTCTGGAAGAAGACGTCGGTTGCGCAACATAGGATGCTATCGAAATTTTACATCGAGAAGGGAAGAATGAATATGGAATTCCTCCAGGAACAGGTACTAGATCCAAAGGTGATCCCTGACTACAAAAGGGCCACCTTCAAATTCCAGACGAAGGACGTGCACCCGGCCGATCAGATGGATCTGCACAAGAAAACAGGGGAAATGGTCTTTTACATGCTAGCGCATGCTTCCACTACTACATCCAAACTGCAAGTGTCCCTGAACAATGTTCAAACACAATTGAAGTTAGAGAAGATATCATCCTTTGACAAGGACAACCGAATCAAGACTTTGGAGGAACTAGTCCTCAAGATCGATTACGATCCTTCGAATGTGAAAGCAGCTGAGGAGATGATTAAGAAGAAGAATGCTAACATCGCCTCCTTGAGGAAACAATTGAATCTCCCTCCCACAGAGGATTCATAGGCGAAGGATATAGCAGAAAAACAAGGAGAGAAAGATGAAGTTCTCAATCTACTCATGGAGTAGAATGCACAGCTTAAGGAAATGGAAGTTGAGATGGAGAAGCTATTAAAAGAGAAAGAGAAACTGAAGTTAATGGAAGTCATTCCATTGAGTGCTATTCCAATTTTAGGAGTGAGAACAACATCAATGACAGAATTCCCATCCATGACTCCATTGACATCCATGGAGAAGACAACCGACCTGGCTAAGTCTATGGAAAATATGAACCTGCAGGAAACAGAGATCAACAGGCTCAAAAAGGAGATTGAGAACCTTCAGGAACTCAAATATTCCTTTCAGAACAGCCTCTCCAAGGAAAAGTAGGTGACCGATCATCTCAAACAGGAGTTACAACAGCTCCGGAAGCAAACAGTGGCAGGAAAAACTTTGGCCAAGTTTAAAGAAAGTGTATGGACAGACATCACCAAGTCCATGAACGAGATATGGCCCATGATACAGATAATGTTTAATTAGAATGAATTGGTGCAGAGAAGCAAACAGGCCATTGAGACGATCATATCAGAATTGGGAGAGATGCCGACACAGGCGAACGAGATCGTCAAGTTCCTAAATTCTAAGACCAGGGAAGAGCTGGAAGAGCTAAAAATTTAAGACAGAACAGAGACCATCCTTGAGGTCAAAAGAGTTTTTACCAAGAGAGGATTAATTCTTTAGCTGGAAGAAAAGGTTCAGGCCATGGACCTAGGGTTACAAAAATTCTTTAGTAAGATTGAGGCTCTACAGAAGAAAGGTCTTCCTGGTCTGAAGGTAATAAATGATAAATTGATGACACTCCCATACTACAAGAAGAGATTGGCCGATGTGGCTAAGGACAGTTCAAAGATTGTAGGAATTCAAGGGAGCATCACTGGCAAGGCGTTTCTAGATTCTCTTCAGTGGGACATCAATATCCAACATGAGATTCAATATATCTTCCTCACCAAGCCTACCTTCGCCAAGTACACAGAAATGGATGAAGTGTATCAAAGGCTACTCAAAGTCAACATGCCTAGTCATCTTCGATAGGAGGAACTCTGTGATCTAATCAAGTAGCAGATGAGCTGTCCGAGTCCAGTCATTTATCCAGTCAGATGAGGTCGTCCAGAGGCTTCATCAACGGCCCACCCCGAAACCAGCATGCAATTACACCACATCATCAAGCAATTCCTAGATTTATGCAATTTGTTAAGTTAGTTAGGCTAAAAATAGATTTAGCACGTCCTGATCATTAATGACAGGATCGTTTGTAATTTGAGTTATAAATACTTCATCTTTCGAAGTATTGGGATTTGTTGATCTTCACACCGTAAAGCTATCAGACTGTAATATTTTTGAAGAGATCTTCCATTAATACAAAGAGGCACTTTTACAGGATTCTTGTGTGTATTCACTGGTGATGTTTTTCTCTCTAAGTTGAAAGTTATTCTCTCTTTGTTGTCATATTGTTTTCTAAATCTAATCTTTAGAAGTAACGAATGTTGTAGTATTTATCTCGTATACCTTGTTTTTGAATCGAAAGATTTTAGTGTTTTATCTTCTGGTGTTTTCAATAAAGNATCTTTTCTTCTATTCATCATTTATGCTACTAAAGAATCCATTGATTATATTATCTCGCCCTGTGAAAGTTTTCCTTTGCATTTCTGGTTCGGATTTCATATTTTATTAAAAACACAGACCCCCATAGCCCAATGGATTTGTAGACTGTCTCAACCAACTCGACAAACACTATGACAACAAAAACCGACCTATTTATTTACCTAGCCTAATATTTAAAATTTGAACCATAGCTAAATCATATAGAGAGATCCCTCTCTGAAGTGGGAAGGGCTAGATCCCAGCCTCAAAAGTGGTTGGATAAAGTTACCTTAGTAGATTTCTTCTGCTGTCAACCTCTAGAAAATTTACCAAGTGCTAACACTACCCATCTCGTTGTATTGACTAGTTACTCTTATAACCCGAGATATTCAACCACGAGCGTGTATGTCCGAAGAACTCAGTGCAGTCGAAGTGTCTGTGAAGGAGGTACTCATCAACCGCATGACTTAGAGAGTCGTGTCTGAGAGAGTAATGGATGTAGGTGTACAAGTGTCATCGACAAGAGGAGAAAAACTATAGCAGGTCGTCACTGCAGTTGAACAACACCTAGAGGGACCTGTCAACAAAGCACTCATCCAAGAGTTCACCGAACAAGAGGCCATGGAAAAACAACAAGTCGAAGCATCTCGAGCCAAGCTCAAGGATTTTGATGTAGATCTACCTAGATCAAAGTGACTCGGGATGAGTCACAGGTGAGTGTTGGGGGCATGTTGGCCCTTGACCAAGTTTTGAGGATTCTTGGTCATGTTCGACCTATTTTTGGGACTTCGACAGGTTGTTAAAGGTGGAGCGCAAGATGAAGAAGAGATTGCAGGATCTTGGCCCCTTTTTAGGGATTTTTGGGTTTTGGGAATATGTAATGGGTATGATAATGTCGACCCATGGGTTTACCCATGTTTAGGCCTATTTTTTAATGTATAAATAGAAAGCTAGGCAATGTAAGTAAGTGGTGCTTGCAATGCTAAGTGCAAGTGGTTGTTTCTAGCTTCACAAGTAGATCTATGTGATTTGGATTTGTGCATACTATGTGAGGCTTGCAAGGCTAAGTGCAAGTAACTATAAGAGGCTGTGTAAAGGCTTGGTGTTGTACCCTAGCTCGAAGAAGGAGGATCTGGTGGAGTGCGTGCAGATCTCCTGTCTTCTGTGGAGTAGGATTTGGATGTTATGTGCCTCTAAGAATCTTGAATAAAGATAATAACGAAGAGAAGAGTTGGTGGGCGTAGCCCTAGGGTGGGGGTGAACCATGTACATGCTGTGTTGCTATGCTTTGTGAAATGTATTGATGTGCTTATGTGTTTACTTGCTTAGTGCTTTAAGATAGATGAATGATAGATAGCTCTGTTGATGCTTTGTGCTTAATAATATGGATGGATGTTAGATCTGACTTATGTAAGTGTTCTTAGTGCTTAAATATCTTAGATTTGGGTCAATACTGTGATGATCTACAGTTTAGGGTTTATCTTTGTTGAGTGCAAGGTTTAACTGCGAGCTAAGAACTGGATATTGATGAATATTTACTGCTGATTTCCTTATTAAGTGTTAGTATCACAGATCTGTGTCCCAGCTAACGTTCCATACACTGGAGTCCTGCAACCACCTCTGCCTCTACCTCGGGTGAGACTTCATCTACTTTGCAGGTGTTGCTGAAAGGGATGATAGTTAGGGTTTTTTTGGTGCGTTGTTGTAGCGTTGAACCCTGGGTCTTCCCCTGTGCCAACAATATGAGACAAGAAGACCCTAAGGAAGGTCAAGATACTGAGATCATGGCAGATCCCAAAAAAAATCAGAAGATGTATTGCTACAAATGAAAGAAACCCTAAATGATCACCGAAATATCATCTTATCAGAGGTATTCAAAGAAAAATAATGCATAGAAGCAAGAATAGGAGACTTCAACATTGACTGTGTTCTGGATGAAGAAACAAAGGTGAATATCATGACAGAAAGAACATGGGAAACTTTAGGAAAGCCTGTTATGTTTCCTTCATTGGGAGGAATAGGATTATTTAGAGGAAAGATGATAACCCTATGTGGAAGAGTTACCCAGACATCTATGAGTGCTCATGGAAATTCGACAGAGCAAGATTTTGAGATTGTTAAATTTATTGAGAACAATGCCCCATTTTCTATATTACTAGGAAAAACCTGGATCGAGAAGGATTAGATCTGAAGGAAGCAAGAAGAAGACCTCGAACAGAAAAAGAAAGAACTAAGAGATTTCATGACTAAAAGGATAACACACTTGATTGAAGAACAAGAGAACATATCGAAGCTACTTAGAACCAGAAACTTGGATGTTGAAGTTGAAAGCACATAGGAAGACTCACAAGCACCTACCCCAGCTAGAAAAGAAGTATTACCCATGAACCCTACGAAAGAATATCAACAACGCGAAGTTACTATGCCAAAAGAAGAAAAGAATCAGAATGGAAAGAGGAATATCGAGACAAAGACCACTGGGAAAAAGGATAGAAAGCTCAGTAAGAAGAGAGAAAAGATCAAAAAGTTACAGAAGGTTCCGGAGGGAACTTCGTAGAAGGAAGGATTCCAGAATTTGAACTTCGTCGGGATATCAGTAGAGCACAGCATGGCACTTCACCATGGCGAAGCAATATAGTCGTTGGAAACAATATAACTATTAGAACGACACCCCAAACAATTAGAACGACATTTATGATCAGAAAGATCACCATTATACTATTGGGATTGCGCCGTAACAGACAAAACTGAATTAATGAAGGCTTCTCGCCCATTGGAGAGATTCGTTACCTAGTTGTCTACTTATTCCATCGAGCCTTGAACTGAGAAGAATTTTTCCAACTGTAATTATCTGAGCCTGTAGATTATTTGATTTCACGCAGTGATCATCGAGCTATCACCATCCATCCCGTTGCATTGAGTAGTTTCTCTTCAAACCTGAGATATTCAAACACGAGCGTGTATGTATGAAGAGCTTAGCGCATTCGAAGAGTCTGTTAAGGAGGTACTCATCGACCTCATGACTGAAAGAGAAATGTATGAAAGGGTAATGTATGTGGGTGTACAAGCATCACCGATGAGGGGAGTGAAAGCCTCTCCGTTGATTTCTCGTGGATCCAGACCATCCCAACTAGTAGCAGAGAAGAGAACCAAGCATAGATATGACCTAGCAAACATGAAGCTAATCATGACCATATTACTTGACTACATCCCACCTATGGCTGGCGCGGTGAGTCGTAATAGTGTCTTGCAGGATTTTGATTACACCATGGTTACTGCGTACCTCTCGAAGGGGATACATATAGTTAGGATGCAACAAGATAAGATCACGACGTTGAAGTTCAGCGAATTCAGCCTAGGTGGCCGTAATAATTATAGCATGCTTTCTCCTTACAAGTATCTGACCAGGAATAAGGGGAAGAACTTGAAAATAATCCCCCAACAATGGACTAAGGACCTCGCGTAGTCCACCCTCTTGAATGTAATGAAGACACCGCACTTTTCAAGGCACTAGGAGGTTAACGCATGCGTTAAGATCCTGTTGTCATGCTTCCAAGGTGGCTATCTATGGATAGACCGATTTATCATAGTCGATTCGACGTTGATCCATAGGATCATTGAATTAAGCATGAAAGGACCTGAATTATAGGCCTTCTATCTAGGGAAGGCTACAGATCGTGCATTAGCACAAAATATCAAAGATACATACAACGATGTTGAGAAGGGGACGTGAGGCTACAAGGTAGCCTCCATCCAGAATGGCGCAGTGCGCCTAGCATGCCAATTAATTGTAGGAAAGCTAGTGAGAAAGAATAGACCCACATAGGTCACAGGCTTTGTCATTGAACTTGGTGGGAAATGCGTGGAAGGCCTACAGATGAATTGGGCAAAGTACCTAGTGAACCAACTGGAATTAGATTTTCGTGAAGCTCGGGATTAGGGCTACGAGTTCCACTTTAGCTAGCTCCTAATCCTCATCGCGTTTACTTCTTGGGATATGTCGGAAGGTGTGACCTTTCTGGACATTGAACCATTTGAGCCAATTGTTGCGAAGTTCACCACACTTTGGTACTTGAGCAATATGGGAAAACAGCGACAGTCGAATGTGGTATTTCATACGTATTATCTCCAACTAAAGAGGGCTATCGAAGCTGAACCTCGCATGACGCCAAACACCCTGCAGTGGTTCCGAACCCTCATGAAGTTTCTCGCAAAATGGCACTTCATATATATCATTGAGCAAGTAGATGAGCACAAAGAGGTTTTGTATTCATACTACAAGATCACAGAGGAGGACCTCAAGGAAATAACTAAGGATTGGTCAATAGACCTCCTTCTCCCTGCTGACCCTGCTGAGATGTTTGATCCCAAACTTGACAGCTCAGAGGCCGCTCACAAAGAACATGACACACCTGGAACAAACAGAAGGAATAAGACCAAAGAATTCCAGGAATTGAGAAGCACACCAGAAAAGACTACTTCAATATCACTTGGCCAAGGGGGTGATGCGAAGTAGAAGAGACAAACGAAAAAGAAGACCAATAGAAGAAAGGTGAAGTAACACCACCTAGGGATCCTACTGATGAGGTTGATCCCTTGAAGAAAAGGAAGGTTTCTCCCACGAAACCCACTTCCCAGAAGAAATCCAGAGCCACCATGACTAAGATGCAGACCATCCTCACTATCGATGACTTTGACTTCATCATTGCAGCTGTGAATGACACCTCATAGGAAATCTTGTAGAAACATGAGTCCAAGTAGGAGGAGATGTATGACAGAGTCAAGGATGAACTCAGAGGGGTACAACAGGCCCTTCAGTGTAGCTACACAATATCCACTATGCCCCCACCATAAAAAACACCTGAGTTGGTAGATGAGCCTGCCCAACTCCATAGACTAGATGATGAAACCAAAGCTCACCTTCATCGTGCACAGGAAGAAACTTAATAGGCCACAGAGTCCCTAAAAAAAGTACAAAAGGTGGTCATAGAGAAATGCCAAGTTGCGCAGCAGGAGAAGGTTTCCCTCCAAGATAAGTTTGAAGAAGAAAAAGAACAAATCCAGCAAGAGAAAGAGAAGTTGCTTGCAGAGCAGGTAGGAGTAAAATAAGTAGTCATCGGAGCACTTCACTCTGTGACAGGATTAGAGAAAAAGGAGGAAGACCTAGTGGAACATCAAGTAGCATAGCTTGCAGAAGCTGGCCAACACCTTCAACAAAGAATAACAGACCTTGAGCTCTGAACAGTACCAAACACCCCACAGGATGTGCGAGATCAAAGAGAGGCCACTGCCTGAAGCACAGTTGAAAGGATCAGAGAATTCACTTTGGAATGTAAACAATTGAGTTCTTGCAGTGCATAGAGTTATGAGCGACTCACTGAAGCTATTGAGCTTAAGGAACTGGAGTCACAGCTCCAAGAAGCGAAGCAACAAGCAACAATGGTACAGACGTACTTAAAGCTCCTATCAATGGTTGAAAGGATGAAGTGGTCCCAAGAACAACGCATTTCTCAACAACAAGTCTACACCATATAGAGAAAAGTCATGGAGGTGACTCAGAGGCTCCAACTTGATCCGTAAGATCTAAGTGTTGAGTGATTTTTTTTTTAAAATACTATGAATGCTCAGCATGTTAATATACTTCCAGCTTCTAAATAAAGACTGTAATCTGAAAATGCAGCACTGTACATAATGAAGATAACAGGAAATGAAAACACATAATAGAGAATGAAAAAAACACAGCAGAGAGAGTCTCAAAACACTGAAATTGTTAACGGAGTTCACCCCCTTCACTGGGCTATGTCTCCGGGTCCCTCTCCAATGGAACCGATCCAATTAATCTTCAAAAATTGGTACACAATGGTTACAATAACATCTTCAGCAGACTCTGAGAAGCTATGAGACAGTAGTACTGTGCAGAATACAAAAAAACTACAAGTTCTGGAAAGTTACAAAGGCTTTCAACAATAAGAAAACCACAGCAGAACGTAGATGATTCTACAAGCAACAATGCTTCATCAAAATGTCTCTACAGCGGTTAAACTTCTCCTCCCTTGCGCACAGGTTGAATCCTCCTTTATAGCACACAGGCCTCTCAGCATAATAATGTTTCAATCAACTGCTGAACAAAAAAGATTCTCCGAGTTATGGTAGAACAGGAATGATGTTGTAGTTATTCTCTTAACAGAAATTATACCTCTATTTCATTCCCATCCGAGCTATAAAGTAGCAAAAAAAAACCTTGTCGTGGCCAAATATCTGTTATAATAACTGTACTCATCAATGATCAGTTAAGTGGGAGGTTTTCCCAGCTCAAACTGGATGGTACTCCACCAAAATCTCTGCAAAAACGAGTCAATGAACCTGCACACAGGAGTGTTTCCCATTGCCACGAAACCACCCTTCAAAACGGTATAAACCGTGCACAAACGAATATTGCACACTCATAGAACCAAGCAATGTATGGAACGCACTATGTGAATATTGCATGGTTTAAACCTTTTTTTTTAAAAACGCATTGCAACGTTCCCATATATCATATGTATGATAGCATTATGCACCATGTGTGGCAAGCAATATAAAAAGGCTTAGTATCATAAAGAGCTTATCATGTGAAGAGTGAATTATACCCATAACCATTGTACCATTGGATCATATAACTCGAGGATGCAAAATCCATTCAGATCATTCCTCCCCACTGGAGAGCTTTTGGACCACCAAAATACTGAATTATTCAGCAAGTAAGTGAGGGTACAACTCCCTCACTTTTCCAATCTCCATCCATCTTGCTTTGCTAGGATGCATGCCTTTAATCCCCACTCGAAGGTACTCAACATTCCCTCTTCATGAAGTCCGTACATTTCTGTCAAGAATAACATCATCCTGCAATTCTTTCATGTATTCAGGTGCCATATCATCAACTGAAGGAATCTGTATGTTAGTTTCCTCATCCATAATCATCAGAGGTTCATACAGCTTAAGATTCTCAACATTGACAACTGAGTAAATTTGCATATATGGAGGTAAATTCAAGCGAAAATCATTACTTCCGATCTTTTTCAGAATCTCAAAAGGACCATACCTGATAGGCTTAAGATTTTTACCTTCACCTTTCAGTCTTTCTTTGGTAATGTATAACCAAACTCGATCTCCAACCTGAAACTTATGATCAACTCGATGCTTGTCATGCCTGGATTTATACTTTGCCTGGCTCTTCTCCAACTGTTCTTGAACTGCCTGCTGCACTGCTTGGATTCTCTGAATGAACTTTAAAGCTTTATCTGCATCATGATGTCCATCCACTGCATCTTTTCCAAAAGAGAAGTCCATAGGTGTTTTTGGCAGATAACCAAAACAAGTTTCAAAAGGAGATTTCTTCGTGGAAGAATGAACTGCATGGTTGTAAGCATGTTGTATGTACTGCAACTGTTCGTCCCAAAGTTTAGGATGTTTACTACAATATCCTTTGAGCAGCTGAACCACTGTCCTATTCACTACCTCTGTTTGCCCGTCAGTCTGTGGATGAAAAGATGTACTTTTCTTCAGTTTAGTATCCATAATCTCCCATAATGTTGACCAAAATTCCCCCAAGAAACGAGAATCCCGATCCGATACAATAGACATAGGTAGCCCAAAATGTACCCAAACATTTTGAAAGAATAGATGAGTTGTTTGTTCAGCAGTGATCTGCTTGTTACATGGCATCAAGATACACATTTTGTTGAATCCGTCCACAACAACATATAGGTAATCATGCCCTTTTCTAGACATAGGTAGTCCTCCTACAAAGTCCATAGAAATGCTTTCCCAGGGACGAGAAGAAACTGGAAGAGGTGTGTACAAACCCAATTTTCTATTGTTAGGCTTACTTGTTGCACACATACCACATCCTCGTATGTATTTAGCTACAGTTTCTTGCATTTGAGGCCAATAACAATGATTCTGCAATACTGACAACGTTTTACTTACTCCAAAATGCCCTGCAATCAATGAACTATGTGCTTCTCGGATCACATGTACTCTCTCTTTTTCTGGAATACAAAGTTTAC
>SNQJ01S0026002.1:84087-103441 GCA_010110895.2 Picea sitchensis
CACAGATCCAATTTAGTAAAGTAAATTGCATGTTTTAACTGATCAAGCAAATCATCAATGCGAGGAAGAGGATAGTTGTTTTTAATGGTGATTTTTTTAAGGGCCCTGTAGTCGATGCACATTCTCCAAGACCCATCCTTCTTTGGAACCAAGACTATAGGAGAGCCACAAGGAGAAGTGCTTGGCCGGAAGACCCCCTTCTCAATCAGCTCCTGAACTTGCTTCTTGATTTCCTCATTCTGCATAACATACATCCGATACATGGCTATGTTCAGAAGTGGCACATCCTGCTGCAAATGTATCTCATGCTGAATATCTCTCTTAGGTGGTAACCCCTTTGGATCATGAAACAAATCATCATACGCAGAAATGATTTCAATTAGTTTAGATTTATGTTTAGGATCACACCCTTCAAAATATTTAGAGATCTAATCATTCTTTACCTTAACCATCATTAACACAAAAAATTTACTAGCATTTACCAGCCTCTTCATTTGTCCTGCAGAAACTATTGCTAGATTTTTTTTTGTCTTATGTGCTCGTACAATATATTCCACATCATCTTTAAAGAGATGATATTTGTTCTTCTCTCTATAAAATACTTCTTTCCGGTCATACAAATAAGGACTCCCGAGTACAATTCCACAAATGTCAAGTGGCACTACATCTAGTTCTACCTCATCCATGAACTTTTCAGTAATTGCAAACTTCAATACACATTTCTTTGTAACTTGCAATCGTGTATCATTAATAACCCAACCAAGAGGACAGGGTTTTTCATGAGGTTTAGTGACTAAATGTAACTTTTTAACCACTTCTTTTGATATCAGATTTACTTGTGATCCACTATCAAATAATTTATCAATCTTTGTGTGATTTGCTATGACTCAAACATGAAACAATGCACTTCTAGATTTATCATTATTCTTAGAAGTAGATGGCAGATTTGTACTTGCACAAGAACTTGATTTTGCATCAATGGGAAGTGAGATACCTTTATTATTACCTTGGATTCCGATAGTTGTAACCTTTGTTTCATCACCTGAGTCGGATCCCAAGTCTTGAATAACTGCTGCAGTAACTTTTTCTTTGCCTTTATCTTTGTTTCCTCCGTATCTCTTTGGCCTTAACTCCGGATGAAGCTTCCAACACTTAGAGACATCATGTCCCTTCTGACAATGTGAACATGTAGGCTTATCACCCTCTTTCTTAACAGTAGCCATCTTCTTTTTCCCCTTATCTTGACCTTTCGATTTGCTGTCAAACTTAGTTGATTTCTTCACAAAGGTATCATTAGCATGCTTTCCCCTAGCTTCTAAATGTGTGGCTTGAACACATACATCATCTAAGTTGTTGGGGTTAAACATCAATAAAGTATGTCTCAAATAAGAATGCATGCCACCAATGTACTTAAGAAGAGTCTCATGCGTATCTAATGAAACATTCAATGCAATAGCCCTCTTTCTGAATTCATGAGTATAATCTTGAATATTTTGTCCTTTAGTTTGTCTAAAAGTTTGCCAACTCATGGTTAATTGTTGTGTATGACCTAAAGGATAAAACTGCTTTCTCAAAACCTCAATGAAATCAGTCCAAACTGAAATGATTTTACCATTCTTTTGAAGATCCTGCTGAAATTTGCTCTCCCACCAAGTAAGAGCCATCCCACTCATTCATAAAGTGGCCAGTTGGATTCTAGAAGGGTCATCATTGATGCCCTGCACTCTGCAATAAACTTCAATCTTCTTAATCCAATTGTCTAGTTTTTCAGCATCGAAGTCTCCATTATAGATAGGTAACTCAAATTTCACATCTAGCTTGAAATATGGCATATTAGCATTATTCAAATGAGAAGTATGAGAAGAAGAGGATTTATTAGCATCAATAAGATCACCATCACCTACGCCTTTACCTTTCTCTTCGCTCTTTACTTCTGCATCTTTGGACGAAGTTTCATCTTCCTTCTTCTTCTTTTCTGCACGTTCTTCAAAAATCATTTGCACCATATTTTTCATGCTGATAAAGGCCTCTAGAAACTCTGTTTCAGTGAGAAAAAATTTCTCCCGTTCCTCATGTCCTTCTTCCCCTCGTGGAGAAGACATGGCTTTTGGGATTGTTCTTTTGGCACCAGTCTCAGGATCTCCTTCAACTAATTCTCCTTCACCGAGATGAGATTTTGACCTGGTAAGCATTCACAGTCTTGCACTACAGTAAACCAAGATCTAATACCATTAATTTGATCTGTAAGATCTAAGTGTTGAGTGCATTTGTTTTTAAAATACTATGAATGCTCAGCATGTTAATATACTTTCAGCTTCTAAATAAAGACTGTAATCTGAAAATGTAGCACTGTACATAATGAAGATAACAGGAAATGAAAACATAGAACAGAGAATGAAAAAAACATAGCAGAGAGAGTCTCAAAACACTGAAATTGTTAACGGAGTTCACCCCCTTCATTGGGCTACGTCTTCGCGTCCCTCTCCAATGGAACCGATCCAATTAATCTTCAAAAACTGGTACACAATGGTTACAATAACATCTTCAACAGAATTTGAGCAACTATGAGACAGTAGTACTGTGCAGAATAAAAAAAAACTACAAGTTCTGGCAAGTTACAAAGGCTTTCAACAATAAGAAAACCACAACAGAACGTAGATGATTCTACAAGCAATAGTGCTTCATCAAAATGTCTCTACAGTGGTTAAACTTCTCCTCCCTTGCGCACAGGTTGAATCCTCCTTTATAGCACACAGGCCTCTCAGCATAATAATGTCTCAATCAACTGCTAAACAGAAAATATGCTCCGAGTTATGGCAGAACGGGAATGATGCTGTAGTTATTCTCTTAACAGGAATTATACCTCTATTTCATTCCCAGCCGAGCTATAAAGTAGCAAAAAAAAAACCTGTCGCGGCCAAATCTCTGTTATACTAACTGTACTCATCAATGATCAGTTAAGTGGGAGGTTTTCCCAGCTCAAACTGGATGGTACTCCGCCAAAATCTCTGCCAAAACGAGTCAATGAACCTGCACACAAGTGTGTTTCCCATTGTCACGAAACCACCCTTCAAAATGGTATAAACCATGCACAAACGGATATTGCACACTCATAGAACCAAGCAATGTATGGAACGCACTATGTGAATATTGCATGGTTTAAACCTTTTTTTTTTAAAATGCATTGCAACGTTCCCATATATCATATGTATGATAGCATTATGCACCATGTGTGGCAAGCAATATAAAAAGGCTTAGTATCGTAAATAGCTTAGCATGTGAAGCGCGAAGTAGACCCATAACCATTGTACCATTGGATCATATAACTTGAGGATGCAAAATCCATTCGGATCACAACTAGTCCAGGATGAAGCTTGCCAACTATTTGAGGAGATTGAAGGTTGAGGCACTGAGTTGGAACAAGTAGTCGCTGCAGTTGAACAACCTTTAGAGCGACCTGTCAATGAAGCAGTTATCCAAGAGTTCACCGAGTAGGAGGCCTTGGCACAACAACAGGTCGAAGCATCTTTAGCCAAGCTCGAGGCTTTCAAAGCATAGCTACCCAGATCAGAGTGACTCGGGATGAGTCACAGGTGAATGTTGGGGGCCTGTTGGCCCTTGACCAAGTTTTGAGGATTCTTGGTCATATTTGACCTACTTTTGGGACTTCGATAGGCTATCAAAGGCGGAGCACAAGTCGAAGCAGATATCGACCCCTTTTTAGGGATTTTTTGGTTTTGGTCTTATGTAACGGGTATGGGGATGTCGGCCCATGGATTTACCCATGCTTAGGCCCATTTTTGTAATATATAAATAGATTCTAGGTGATGTAAGTAGAAAGAGGCAAGTATGTGGTGCTAAGTGCAAGTAATGGTTGTAATTTATTTGTACATGTTGTGTGAGACTTACAAGGCTAAGTCCAAGTGACTATAAAAGGCTATGTAAGGCTTTGTGCCTAGATCTACTAGGGGAAGGAGGATCTGGTGGAGTGTGTGCAGATGTCCTGTCCTATGCAAAGTAGGATTTTGTGGATCTATGCATGTAGAAGATTGAGAGAAGCTAATAAAGAAGACAAAGAGTTGGTGGACGTAGCCCCAGGGTGGGAGTGAACCACATATATCCTGTGTTGTGAATGATTTGTGCTTTATGGTTTCTTTCTTTTTTATGTGATTAAATGATTAGTGCATTGTTAGATGGTAGATGAATCTAATATGGTATCTTAGTGATGGATAATGTAAATGAATGCTAGATATGATCTATGTCAGTATGCTTAGTGCTTGGATCTATTGAAACTGTGTGAATACTGTGTTGATTATTTACTAGGGTTTAGCTGCGTTGTAGACTAAGACTGAAAATTCATGAGTTATAACTGCTAAGTTCTCTATTAAGGTGTTACAATCACAGATCTGTGTCCCAGCTAAGTTTGCAGACATCTGATTCCTACACCCACCCTTGCCTCTACTTCGAGTGAGAGTTCATCTGCTTCGTAGGTGTTGCCGAAAGGGCCAGTAGTTAGGGTTTTTTTGGTGTGTTGTTGTAGCATTGAACACTGTGTATGCCCCTGTGCCAACACGCACCAAGGTTTGATGCATCAAACCTAATGGGAATGATGGTTGATTAGCCCATGGGTTTTTTTGGGAAATTGGGTTTGCAAGGGGCAAAATGATTATTTTGGGTGACGAGGTCCTTGAAGGGGGATGACACCCCCAAAGGATGTGACAGTATGTGATTGTGAACTTTGGAGAGACTATAGGATAATAGGGGTGCACAACTAAGGAAGGAAAGTTTTGGGAAAGACAAGGAGAGAAAGAGCTCAGTGGTTCTTAGTGTTATCACATGAAGTTGTCATGAGTCATTTTTTCCCTTAGGTTTTAATTTTTACCCTTTAGTTTTTAAGTTTGTTTTATTTTTCCCTTTTGTTATTTTCTTAGGTTATTCTAAACAAATAAAGGATTGGGTTTTGGCTCACATTTTTGGCCCATGGCTATGGTTTATAGCCTAGGTTCATTTTGTGGTTTATGTCTTGGACTCATCACTTGACTTGACATCTAGCATTATCGACCCCATGACTCTACCAACCTGACAAGTCACTCCATCCACTCATCCACTTGATCCTTTCCACTATGTCCCTATGCCTATGAAGGAGTCAAATCAAACTTTGAAAAGGGTGCTGCCAACTCACTAGGCATTTTCATAGCACACCGTTGCACATTTTCTCCTTTACCATCATTCGCCATCATCAAGTTAATGTCATGTCCTTCATTTTTTTCAGCACCCTTGTATTTAAAAGGAATATTAAGATTTGGTTGTTTATGAGGTTCTAATTGTTCACCAATTTTAAATATTCCTCCTAAGCTCGGCCCTGCTAAAACCACTAGTCCAGATAGAGCTGCGAATTGCACTACTGGATTATTTGTTTGAGGTGAATTAGAGCCTGAAGTACATGTAACAACTCCAGGCTTGCTGCAAATCTTCCATTTATCATCTATAACGTCCAGGTACTTCATGAGCCATTTCAGCTGCATTGAAGATCGTTAAGATATCTCTGTCTTATATTTTGGTAGTGCCTGGCACTGCAAGCTACAAATTCTCTCACCAACCAACCTCTATACCTCTTCTTCTAGCACACTCCATAGACATTTTCATGATGAATTTTTGTTCCAATGGAACTCAGACCTTTTTCTTCAGATTTTGAACACCCAGTTATCATTTTGGCTCACAATTGCCCATGCTGCACTATTGAAACCACTGCTAGACTTATCTATGGATCCCCTGTTCTAGCACTGCAAATTCCCTATCAAACCTTTACTATCTTCTATGCTCATAGCTCCAGCAATTAACTCCCCTTTTTCACTGTGTCATGTTATAATTTCATCTCACAAGTCTACTTGCAGTGAGGAGTTAGGATCCCCTACCTTTTTAAAGCTTTGAGGACCTTGTATGGTGGCTTAATGACAGTCTAAAACCAAAACAATGCAGTCTCCCTTCATATCATTTCTCAGAGTATCGTTTCCTCAATTTAAACCATCAAACCAGTCTCTTGTTAATCCAGAAGTGAGTTGGAGGAAATCCCTGAATGACCAATTAAGGATCACCTTCAAAACTCAAAGACCTTTTCCTCTGTTTGGTTTCTTTACCTCTCATAGCATTACATTCTTTGATCCCCTACTTCTATCCATGGATACACCTCAAAAGAAGAAGTCTCACAAGGGAGGGAGTGTGGTCAAGACTGAGCCTTCTGACATGCACCTGTTTGATGTTGATCCTATGATGAGGGAGGTTTTCCAAAGGGTTGGGTGCCTCTCTTTTTGTTAAAAAATGCAGAGGGCACACCCTAAAGTAGCAAGGCATTTTGCCTTAAACTTTGATGGCATTAAGACCAAGTTAAGAATCCTTGAGTTGGAGGTATCTTAATCCACTATTGCAACAACCACTGAGATACCCAACACTGGTGAGAGGTGGTTCAAATCCATGATCCTCAATGCATCATTTTCCAAGGATTTCCTCAAGCCAGACTATCAGAAAGACAATTCATCTAAGGGAGTTCCTAGGAGCCACCTAATTGAGAGTTTTGATAAAATGTTGAATATTATCCAGAGATATTTTACATGTGAGGGAAGATCTAACATGATATACCAATATCACATTAGAGTCTTGCTACACTTCACTGGTAAGGATTTAATGAATATCCATTTTAATATGTTAAGAAGTATGGGAAAGATGTATGATAGAGTCCAAGCCAAGTCCAAGGCTATGGAAACTAGTGTTTTCCACTCTGGGTTGATCAGGATGTTGGTTATGGAAGATTTGCATAAAATAAACATTTCTTGGGAACAATTCATTGTCTCTTCCAATATGCAGCTAGATATAGCCTCTAACACTCAATCTAAGATGCAGATCCATTTTCCATCTAGTAGTGTTTCCCCAGTAGGAACAAGTAAGAAGAGAAAAAACAAACCTACTACCCAAGACAAATAAACCCCTAAGGAAATTGAAGAAGAAGAGAGGGAGGTTCATCACTCACCACAAAGAGAATTTTCACCTCCTCTTGCACCTGAATTTAAGAAGTTCCTTCATCAACCAAAACCACAAATAAGAAGGGGAGGAAGTTGTATTTACCTTCACCTACTACAACAACTAAGACCATAGTTAGGAGGCCTTTTACTATATCATCAACTCACAAGGAAGTTGTTGAAGAAGAATTCATACCCAAGGCTTCAGTCCCAAAGAAAGTTAAAGGTAAAGGGGAAGCCACTGGGAAGCCTATCGAGGTTATGGCCAAATCCTCTGTTCAGAAGAAAGATAAAGGGAAAGGGAATTCCACTGAGAAGCCTACTGAGGTTATCAACATAACCACTCCCCTTGATGATCTAACTTTAAAAATATTGATTAGACAACTCATGGATGCTAGAAAAGAAGTTACCCGTTTGAAGGAAGAAATTTTGACTGAGAGAAGGAAGATGAAGGAGCTCATGAACATGAACAATGAAACTCTGTATTTGGCAAGGTTTACAGCAAGAATATTCTTCCCTCTCTAGAGGCAACTTAAGACTCTGTACAGACAAAACATAAGCATTCAGTCCCAAAATAGAAAGCTCAAAGAAGAATTGTAGCCCTTCAAGAGTGATCTAACCCAGAGGAACTTAAATGTTCTAGTACTAGCTGCAATAGAAAGAAATGAACCTACAGTAGAGAAGAGTACCCCTGCAAAAGAAAGAGATTTTTCTATGACAGAGGGAAGTTCTCCTATAACAAGGAGGAGTGCTAGATTGAGAAAGTAGATGGAGGGTATGACAGATCCATTTTTTAGGGTGATTTCTTTTGCAAGCTTGAAGTGTTCAAGGAAGTATGATATTTTCACCTATACATGCATCTATAGGCTCCTAGTCCATCAGATAAGATTTTTTGTGTTTCTGAAGAGTTGTTGCATCACATAGAAAAACACAAAGATTTTGCAGTGCCTGGTGCTACAAAATCGTCTGGAAAAATTGTTCTGTGATTACGCTACTGTTGGCCCTTGACCAAGTTTTGGGAGAACCTTGGTCATGTTTGACCATTTTTGGGACTTCGACAGGCTGGTCGAAGACGGAGCGCCCAAGCGAAGTGGAGATCACGGGATATCGCCCATTTTGCGGGCTTTTTGGGCTGTTAGGGTTTATGTAACAGGTATGGGATGTTGGCCCATGGGTTTACCCATGTTTAGGCCCCTTTTTGTAATGTATAAATACGTAGCTAGGCATTGTAAGAAAGATATCTGGTTAGCTATGTGAAAATTCTAAGAGGTCATTGGCTTAGTGCATGATTAGAGTATGTTAAGACTTGCAGAGCTAAGTGCAAGTGATTGTAAGAGGATTTGTGGATTGACTGTGTAAGGCTTTGTGCGTTGACCCAATTTGGGGAAGGAGGATCTGACGAGGTGCACGCAGATCTCCTGTCCTTGTGGAGTTGGCTTTGTGGCTTGGTGCCTATAAGAAGATTGGAAGAGACTAATAAAGAAGAGAAGAGTTGGTGGACGTAGCCCCACACTCGGGTGAACCATGTATATCTTGTGTTATTGTTCTTTGTGCAGTGTTTTTCATGTTGTTTATGTACTTTTTTTCTTAATATTGATGCATGATAGGTAGATCCATTGATGCTTAGTTCTTTATATATGAATGAATGTTAGATCTGCTATGATGCTATGTGCTAAATGGTTATATGTACTTAATCTTGATTACTACTACGTTGATCTATAATAAGGGTTTAACCTGCGATGTGAATGAGAGTTAAAGACCAATGAATGTTATTGGCTAAGTTCTTTGTTAGGTATTGTGATCAAAAATCTTTGTCCCAGCTAGGTTGTAGACACTTGAGTCCTACAATCCCCCCTGCCTCTACCTTAGGTGAGACTTCATCTGCTTCATAAGTGTCGTCGAAAGGGCCGGTAGTTAGGGTTTTGTTGGTGTGTTGTTGAAGTGTTGAACCCTGGGTTTACCCCTATGCCAACAAATGGTTACGTTGCTAGGAAGCCCACATGCACCATTAAAATATTCCCCCAAATGAATCCGAACACCTTGCATACTTACAGGCCACTAAAGAAGTTTTGCACAGACTGTCACTTAATCTACATCACTGCACGCAGGGATGAAAGCAAGGAGGAGGTGAAGTCCTACTACAAATTGACTGACGAAGACATGGAGGATATAACCAAGGAATGGCCAGTTGAATTCTTGGTACCAATAGAAGATACATAGCTCTCCAACCCCGACATCATCGGAGGTCCTTTGGTCACCCGAACAGAGTGTGATGGACCAAGCAGCGCCAAGAAAAAGAATAAGGAGGATGAAGTGCAGGACATAGACAGTGAAGAGAAGAAAAACACATCGGAGGAAACTGCGTCTGATTCACCTCCAGGAGGAGGAGGCGGTGAAGTAAACCAAGAGGAGGAAGGGGAAGAAGACAAGAAAGAAAAGGGTGAAGTGACACCACTAAAGGATCCCCTTACAGAGGCCAAGAAATCAAAGAAAAGTAAGGTTTCTCCGTAAAAACCCTCAGTGTGGAAGAAATCGTGATCCAATAAACCTCAGGCGAAGAATGTGCTCACATTGGATGATGTTGACCTCATCATCACAGTTGTATAAGACACTTCAGAGGATATCTTGCAGTGACATGAAGAAAAGAAGGAAACGATGTATGACATAATCGAAGAGGAGCTGAAGGGGATACAATAAGCTATCTATTCAAGCCATGTAATGTCTATTGTGTCGTTGTCATCAGAAGGTGCAGAATTGGGGGACGATCCCATCCAATTATGAAGGATAGCAGATGTGACAGAGGCTTGCCTTCGTCGAGTCCAGGAAGAAAAAGAGTAGGCCATAGAGGCCTTGAAGAAAGGAAAGGAGGAGGCCTTAGAGAAACTTCGAGTTGTGCATATAGAGAAAGATGACATTAGAAAGAAGTTTGAGGAGGGCAGAGAGAAAATCTAGAAAGAAAAAGACAAGTTGCTCGTGGAGAATATTGGGGTTAGAGAGGTCATGGCTAGAGAACGTCACTCTATGTCGGGCTTGGACCAGATGGAAGAACATACATCCGAGATCCAAGTGGGGAAGCTCATTGAGGCCATGGAGAAGAAACAAGTCGAGGCATATCGATCTAAGTTTGAGGCCTTCAAAACAATTTTGCCTAGATCAGAGTGACTTGGGATGCATCATAGGTGAGTGTTGGGGTCCTGTTGGCCCTTGACCATGTTTTGGGAGAACCTTGGTCATGTTTGACCATTTTGGGAGTTCGACAGGCTGGTCAAATATGGAGTGCCCAGGCGAAGTGGAGATCGTAGGATCTCGCCCATTTTGCGAGATTTTTGGGCTGTTAGGGTTTATGTAATGGGTATGGGATGTTAACCCATGGGTTTACCCATGTTTAGTCCCCTTTTTGTAATGTATAAATAAGTAGCTAGGCATTGTAAGAAAGAGATCTGGTTAGCTATGTGAAAAGTGATGGGTGTTCTATATGCACTAAAAACACAGTAAAAACCCTTAATTAAATTGTCAACCCGGGGTAAGTAAACTTAGAGTTGTAGAAAAATATATGCCAAAGGTAGAAGGGCTGGTAGTAGTATAGTCTAACTAAGGAAGGGCTAATCTATTCAAGCAAAAGATATCTAATGAGAAAACCCTACTAATCAATTTGAAACTCGGTAACCTAAGTACTTTTGGGCCAAGGATCGATGGTTAGTTCCTAAGAAAGCAATAAAACCCTATGTAAAGAAAACTAATTCAATAGTAAGCAATAAACAACTATTTAAGCATAACAATAAGAAAATAACCAAAGAAAACTATTTTAGCTTGCCAACCTACATTCAATGAGCAACTATCCTATGAAAGAAAGTAAATAAACAAGTAAGCAAAGACACCTATCTAACCTATTAAAGAAAATAGACAAGCAAGCAAAGACACCTAACTAACCTACTAAAGTGAAAGACAAGTAAGCAAAGGCACCTAACTAACCTACTAAAGAAAAACACAAGTAAGCAAAAGCAACTAAATACTACAAGCAATCAAATTAAAACTTCTCATTGAACAATTATCTAGCTTAAGAGGTAAGTTGACTAAATTCTCAATGAAAAACTATTTCTAATGCATGAAAGGAAATCTAAATGCTCAATGCAATGCATGAAAGGAAATCTATTTTATTGAAAGCAAGAAAGGCTACCACTAATTCTTAATCTATGACAAGCTACCTACTATCTAATCTATCAAATTAAAGTCTATCTACTCTACAACAACAAATAAAACCTCATTCTAATCTATGAAAACAAGTAACCATCTCTTCTAATCTACAAAGCAAGAAACTATCTTTAGTCTATGAAACACTCAAATGTAATGCTGGTGGTTGTGTGAATGTTAAATACCCTACATATTCATATATTAACCATCAACAACATAACGAGATCAACATTATACTTCTACACTACATAAGCAAAATTCATACTTAAACTCGAGCTATTAATCTAAAAAAATACAATTGCAATCTAATTATACGAAGGAAATTACATCAAATGAAAACTATGCTATATCTACTCTAACAATTCAAACTGCAATAAAGAAATGACTAAAAATAGAAATTAAAGCATGACATTTTAAAAGTAAACTAACAACTATGCTAATCAACAACTAATTGAACAAGATCTATATAAAAATGAGATAAGCAAGCTATGATTAAAAACTAAAATTGACTCTATCCATCCATCAAATCCTTGTCAAATAAAGCTCAATTAAAAACTTTGTTCTATTCTAATTAAAACTTTGTTTTAAATTGGATTCTAAAATCATAAATAAAAGCACAATCTACTATCTAATTACACATGGGGTTAGTCTAGGGATTTGCAAATCCGTTCCTAATCTACGANGAAAGGAAATCTAAATGCTCAATGCAATGCATGAAAGGAAATCTATTTTATTGAAAGCAAGAAAGGCTACCACTAATTCTTAATCTATGACAAGCTACCTACTATCTAATCTATCAAATTAAAGTCTATCTACTCTACAACAACAAATAAAACCTCATTCTAATCTATGAAAACAAGTAACCATCTCTTCTAATCTACAAAGCAAGAAACTATCTTTAGTCTATGAAACACTCAAATGTAATGCTGGTGGTTGTGTGAATGTTAAATACCCTACATATTCATATATTAACCATCAACAACATAACGAGATCAACATTATACTTCTACACTACATAAGCAAAATTCATACTTAAACTCGAGCTATTAATCTAAAAAAATACAATTGCAATCTAATTATACGAAGGAAATTACATCAAATGAAAACTATGCTATATCTACTCTAACAATTCAAACTGCAATAAAGAAATGACTAAAAATAGAAATTAAAGCATGACATTTTAAAAGTAAACTAACAACTATGCTAATCAACAACTAATTGAACAAGATCTATATAAAAATGAGATAAGCAAGCTATGATTAAAAACTAAAATTGACTCTATCCATCCATCAAATCCTTGTCAAATAAAGCTCAATTAAAAACTTTGTTCTATTCTAATTAAAACTTTGTTTTAAATTGGATTCTAAAATCATAAATAAAAGCACAATCTACTATCTAATTACACATGGGGTTAGTCTAGGGATTTGCAAATCCGTTCCTAATCTACGAGATCAATGCATTCTAACACACTCCATCATTCTAACTTGCAAAAGGGAATCAAAACAATTTAAACTAGAACAACAAACTAATTAATAAACTGATAATGCATGTACAAGAAAGAAAGAGACAAATAAATCATAAAATGCATGAACAACACATAGAGAGTTACCAGATTGTTGGTGGCCCCCCCAACAATTCGTGGTCACTCTCTAAAAGCACACCATGAACTCAGCAGGTTGAATTCACCATAAAACCCAAAAACACAGTTCGGGCATAATCTGGCAATGTAAAAACTCAAAACAGAGAAAAAATGAATTTGTCTCTAATACATTGGCTCTTCTACTTGGTTAAAAATCTTATGACCATCCTATCAGTATTTATAAGCTTACAACCCAAGTGGTCAACCACAGGAGGGTCGAACCACTTCTAATTTCGACAAAATACAATAAATGATGCTCTAACTGACAAAACAAAGAAAGCCAATAATCGCCCTCTTTGGACAACTGAAACTGAGTTGTCTAGAGCTTAGTAGTTGGAGGGGGCGATCATGAAGAAAACCCACATGCCCGATTTTCCCATCACTGGCCGCCAATACCTTAACCGCCAAGTCAAACTGCGTTTTTGTGCAATACTGAGTGTTGGAATGAGTGTCAGATTGGGTACCGGAACGAGTGTTGGAACGAGTGCCGGATTAAGTGACAGAACTAGAAATGTAGTGCATTTTTCCCTGTAATAGCAGAAAAACGTGAATTATCTCTTGGAAACCATAAAACATGATGAATTATACTTGATACAATCATTAAACACGAATTACACGTACCTTATGCCGATCATACCATTTTATCATAAAATTCTTCAAAAAACTCCTTTAAAAGATGAAAAATGCATATGTACATGTGAAAAAAATGTATAATAACCATCATGAAAATTATCATGTCTTGGGCCCAACATTACCCCCATACCTAAGATTTTGTAGGTCCCATTGCAAGCAAAAACAAAATTCCCTTTATGACTAACTTGCGAAGGAGGGGGTGGATTAGCTTTAGAATCTTATCCCTCTTGCCCGGGGGATTTTCACTTAGGATTTTTGTGGTGTTTTAATTGCATCTAGAGACTATTATTGGTAGCAGTAATATCATCAACCTAATGTTGTAGAGAATTCATCTTGGCTTGTAGGACAATGTTATCGTGGCATAAATGACAAGTCAATGTTTCATGCTCTCTAAGTTTGAACTGGAGGGTTAGGATTTTTTGGAGGCTTCTGATGACATGTGAGGGAGCCTCGAGATGTATATTATACCCTCGATCCTTTAAACCATGCAAAACATAAATTTTACCTCTGCAAAATTAGTTCCAAAAGTGACTTCCCATAAGCGCAACATTTCTGGCCTGGCGAACTTTGTGAAAAATAGGTATCAAAGTGACACCTATAACTACAAGAAAGTAAAGCCTGTTTAAACACTGAGAGAGGATTTTTTTTTTGAATATGTCCTTGACAAAATCATCCCTTGGTTTTCAAAAAATCACTTTCATTTGTTAGGAAAACATGCCAAGAAATCATGACTAAAACAGGAAAAACAGAGTGTTTTATTTCCTGAAAACCTAGGCCTCTAAGAGAATTGAATATATCCAAAACCATAATGTATATTTAGAAAATGAGAGAGGTTATTGTTTTTTGATATCTCCTTGATACAAACCTCTCTTGGTTTTCAAAACTTCACTTCTAGTTTTTAGGAAAATACAAAAAGAAAATATGACTAAAACAAGAAAAAACCGAGTGTTTTATTTTCTAAAAGAATAGGCCTATAAGATGATAGCATATATCCCAAACCATAATGTATATTCCACAAATGAGATAGGTTGTTGTGTTTTTATATGTTATGAACAAAAACCTCCTCCATTTTTCAAAATTGATTTCCCATTTGTTCAGAGTCTCAGCTTGAAGTTGGTTACTCAAAACTTGCAGAAGCACAACATGGTCTTTGTTAGGGATTTTGGAAGCCTTCCTAGAGGATTTTTTGGCTGAAAGTGGTATGGCTGGAAATTTTATAATGTATTATACACAATGGAACCATCAAGAACTGCAAATTCCTTCTCCAAACCTATGAAAAACTAACTTGAAGTCAAGTTGCCCAAATGTGCAGAAACCCTCCTTTAGCGGTTGTATTTGGGAAATTTATCTCAAATAATAACACATGTGCATAAAATGAAGGAGGTTTTTGTTTCTTGGTCTATTATTGACAAAAAACTCTTTCACTTTTGTCAAATTCATCCTCCTTAATTCAGAAACAAATTTTGAAGTAAATCTTTAACCAAGACAATCATTTGAAAATTGATGACAAGGAATGATGACATGACAATGATGAAAATTTATGACTTTGGATGAGTGGAGGGAGTAGTAAGGACACCTAGTCACACCAATGACCATTTTACAAGAAAGAGATGTCAAATTGTATTCGAGAATTGTATTTTGAAAATATAACAATTTGACCTAATAACCCTATCAATCACATGAAAGAGAAAACTTGATCACGGGTGACTGATAGACTGACAAATACTAACAAAAGGCTTGGTTTGTACTAGTAGGCATGGTGAATTAGGATAATTGTTATTTCCTTTCATCAATCTGTAACAATTCAAACAACTGTTCCTCTTTTCATAAGCTTGTAATACATATGACAGTAAGTATTTAGCAGTTGTTATTGCTCTGTATTTGTCACAAAGAGTAGTTAAGTATAAAAAAATGCACATCAAGCTTATAACGCACATAATGATGTCAACAATATATAATTTAGAATACCAATACAAACAACTACTGATATAATATCCCAAGACATTGTAAAAAGATAGTATGACATAATTTTGACAGAAATCCTACATCCTCTTCTCATGGGTTTGCTATACAAATGGGCAATGCTTAGCATTTTTAGCTCAATAAAACTCCCCCCAGACCAAATATATGGCACGTTGTCATGCCATGAATTAGCAATAGGTTTCTTGGTCTATACTATTTTTAGAGGGGGGTTAGCAATAGGCTTCTTGGTCTTCTTGCTCGATGAGGCTACAGGGGTATCAACAAGTTTCTTGGAATTTTGGTCCGATAAAGGAATAACTTGAGAATGAGGGTTTGGGTAGAGTAACAGTTCCTAGATCAAGAGTCTTCTTGATAGTCTTGATTGTAAGATGAGGGTTTGGAAATTGGTAAATGAACTCATCCTATGCTTTCTCATGTTTTTCCAACTTGGCTTAGACAAGTAGTTTGATAAGGTCGTGGTAAAATAGGTTGTTATGGGGATTGGTTACATCCTTCCTCACTTGGGAAGACATATTCTCAAGACTCTTTAAGAAGTAAAATGGAAAGTTACAATGGCTTATGGAACTGAAAGTGAGCTAATAATCGAAATTGACAGGCTTCAAAGACGAAATATCTACCTTCACGTGTAATCAATCTGGTTATGACTATGAGAGGGTTGATTAGCTCCTCTTTTATCCACTCCTTGGAGTATCCCTTAGCTCTAGAGATGTTATGAAATTCAGTTTTGAAAACCCTGTTATAGCTTGCTCTTGGCAACTGGTGGTGTTTAAATCAACAGTCTCCAACTCTTGGGAGCTTTGTGGTTGAGGCAATGATTCCTCAAAGGCCACGAACATAGTGAATATGATTTGAGGAAGGCTAAGAGTTTTCCATTGTTGTTGATTTTTCCACCATGCTCACTCAAACCACTTGCATATGTAATGTCAAACCTACAATGAACAACCTATAATAAAAATAAACCAACAGAGTGGTTTTTTAAGGACATATACAACAATTTATAGCACACAGGAGTTTAGCACTTCAAAATAAAATGACTGCTGATGTAATAACCTTTATCATGAAAATAATACAAAATTTTACAAAGATTTACTTCTTCTAGGCAATGTTATCATTTGTCAACTCATGAATCCCTCCCCCACACCTAAGTATTATGACACCTCACAATTAAAAGTATAGGAAACCAGTCAGTATCCCCCAATAGCCAAAGATTTATAGTATGTCAAGTGTAGAGATAAAATTTCACAGATTGGTCTGACAAGATGGTTAGAAGATGGCCCCACCTATAGGATAAGAGATCCTATATATAGATAAGAAGAGGTAGGCAAGAGAGTTTCAAGATATTCTTAGAGTTATTTCCCAATGGCAAGTTTATGGAGTTCATTAACCTTAGCTTAACCATACATACTTCATGTCATCTTTGTCTACAAGTAATGGCGTACATCAGGACAAGTTTAAATTTATTATTTATTTTTGTCAGATTACCATCCTTGCTAAGTAGAATGCCCCACTGCCAGCAAGCTTGTTCAGTACTCCGGTGGGTTTACCTAGTCATACCACAGGTTGGTACCCATTGCCAGCAGACCTGTTTAGTATCTCGACGGGTTAGCCTCTTACACCCTCAGAGACTGGCCCTCCATCTTTTAATATTTTAGTATAAGATTGCTTTATGCAAGAAGATGAGGGGACAACTCTGAAAACAACTTTTTCTTTCTTTTTATTGGGATGGTATTTATGTTAGAGGATAATTTTCCATTATATATATTCCTTAGTGATTGTCCTCATGTAAGGGGTACTTAAGCGGACATGGCCTATCTAAAGATATGGTATAATCAAGCTATTTAGTGTGTAGTGGATGGTACAATTGAGAAAGAACATAAAGGTATCTCTAGGTTCAATTCACTTTCTTCTTTTGTAAGTTATTGTGATGTTTCCATGACTAACCGCTATACAGACCTTCTTGTTACTCTTTGATAAAGACATTTTACTCACTTACTCAAGTTTCTTGGGAAAACTGTATGAGAGACCTCTAAGCTTGATGGTTACATTATCACTTCCTTATATAGTGGTGAAGATTTTGAAGAGCAACTTCTTTTTAAAATGCCTTAAGAACAAGAAAATGAAAATCTTTGCAAAAAAATGGCTAACTACAACAAGTCATTATTCATTTGATGCTTAGTAGACAACAAGGTTCAAGTATAGCAATGTTTCGAAGAAGAATCCTTATTTTATATTTCCTTGAAACTGTCTACTCCTGGTGAAATAAATACCTATGGAGATCTCTAAAACTGTTTGCAAATACCACACTCTAAAATATAATAAACTAATGAGATCAAGTCATAGGAACATGTATATTACAACTCACTAATGCTCTTCAACCACCTATTGAAATCAGAAAATAGTGCATCACCTCTTGTGAAGATCCTCTTCCTAATACCTCTGTTTGGAAGATGTTTTTTGATGTGGAATCTTCTAAGGAAGGTGTTGGTGTTGGGGTAGTATTTATTTCCCCTATCCAAGAGATCATATCTTTGTCCTACAAGCTTGAATTTGAAACTACAAACAATGCGACAGAATATGAGGCTCTTTTTTTGGGTTTGAGGGCTGCTAAAGACATGAAGATTGAAAAGCTAACAATGTTTGGAGATGTTGAATTAATTGTTCATTAAGTCAAAAATTAGTATCAAGATAAACACCCTAGGTTAAGGATTTACAGAAATGAAGTCTGGGATCTTGTTGATAGTTTCCTCTTAGCTTTTAATATATAATTTGTTCCAAGAGAGGAAAACACTATGGTATATTACTTGGTTGTCTCAACAAGTAATTTTAGAGTTCCTTTTCCCCCTAAACTACAATATGATGTGAAAGTGAAGTATAGGCCTTCTATACCTGACAATGTCAAACATTGGAAGGTTTTTGAGGATGATCTTGAGATAAAAAGATTTCTTGAGACTGTGGATGAGTTTTCCTTACATATTGATCAAGATCATGATACTGAAAAAATCCCGCTTGCTGATATTTTTTTGAATAAAATTGCTAACCATCATATTGTTCAATTGCCTAGTAACGATATTCCAAAAGGACTAGTCCCCTTGGAGAGATTGTTTGACATAAATGATGTCGATGTAAAGGTTAAAGGTTCAACTAAAAATTATGATGTGACTGAATGCAATTTAGGTACAGAAGAGGATCCAAAGTATGTTAAATTGTCTAGCATCTTGTCAAAGGAACAAAAGGCTGAGTATGTTAATCTTTTAAAGGAGTTTGTTGTTGTGTTTTCCTGGAAATATGAAGATTTAATAAAATATGACACAAACATCATTGAACATAAGTTGCCTTTGAAAGAGGAGACCAAGCCTTTTAGGGAGAAACTCAGATAGATAAATCCCATGTTGCTTCCTATTATGGAAAAAGAAGTGAAGAAGTTGTCGGATGCCAAAATTATCATTCCTTTGAGATACTCTGAGTGGGTGGCTAACTTGGTCCCTGTGAGGAAGAAAAATGGAGAAATTAGACTATGTGTTGATTTCAGGAATTTGAATAGAAGCTCCAAGAAAGATAATTACTCCTTGCCAAAGATGGTGCACATTTTGCAGAGAGTCACTGGTTCATGTAAGATGTCTATGATTGATGGATTTTCTAGCTACAATCAAATCTATGTCTTTCCTGAAGATAGAGAGAAGAAAACCTTCACTACTCCTTGGGGCACATTCATGTATGCTACAATTCCCTTTGGATTGAAGGATGCAGGAGCAACCTTTTGTTGGTCACTATAATTGCTTAATTAATTTTAAACAACCAAGTGAAACATAAATTATCAACCCAGGGAAGTCTTTTGTTTCAAAGATAGCTGCGCACTATATATGCTCAATTCCAAAAGCACTTAGTGTTGTAGTAA
>SNQJ01S0026003.1:0-28747 GCA_010110895.2 Picea sitchensis
AGGGGGTTGGAGCCTCCTTCTAGTTGCAGCTGGAAAACAAAGAAAGTTGGTGCTTCCAATGAATGTAATTCTTCAAGACATAGAAGAAAAAGCATTCCTGGTTTTCTTTCAATTTGGGTTTCCACATAAAACACTGGTGTACTGTGTATGTGTGTGATTGTTTATTTCGTACTGCTCATTATTGGATAATAATTCTACACTGATATAACATTTGAAGGAAAAGGATTATAATTACGCTATTAATGATTCACCCCCCCTCTCAGTAATCCAACAGTAATGACCCATCGTATTGATTAGTTAAGAATTGACTAAATCTAACTACTACATGCACAAAGAACCCCAAAATTATGTGCATTTCTCCTTATAGAGATTTTATATATTGTAATCATGTCAAGCATTAATATACAAGTGAAATTTGAATTGGTTCTCTAACAATATTGTCTTTTGGAGTGTTATTTCATTCACTCTTCTCTCTTTTTCTTGAAATTTAGGTCGTGTATTTTTTTTCTTGCAACTAGATCTTGGCTTCTACTTAAAATACTACATGGTATCGGAGCACTAGAGTGGATTATGAGGAAAACTAACATTATATTGTAATCTTTTCAAATATTTAACAACCCAAAGAGAATGGAACAACCATCTACATCAATGAATGTTACCCCATTCAATCACTTTGAATGGAAACCTAAGATGATACTTCTGCTAAGAATGGGCTTTACTGGTTCACGTTCAGAGCATATGTTGAACCCAATTTAGTTATAGAAAAGGAAAATATCAATAGAATGGATGAGGTCTATGGGATTATATACTTGTCCATCCCTCCATACTTTATCTTTCACGTTGAATCTTGTTCAACTCCCAACGAAGTATGGACTATGTTGGATGGATTATTTGGAAAGCATGATGAACTGAGAGGAAATCTATTGGAGAAAGAGATAACATATTTGAGCCTAAGAAAATTTGAGACCCTATATGACTAATTTTCCAATTTCAATACTTTACTTCAATGAGATAAATATTGTGGCATTGATAAGAAAGAGGAGTAACTTATCTTCTCAATTCTTTCAAATCTAGGGCCCAAGTATTTTACGTTTATTTCTTCTTTCCACACTACAAGGATTTGTATGGGAACATATTGGAATATGTACTCTATGGATGAATTCATAGAATCACTCAATCAAGAGAAAAAAAATCTCATTCATATGGAAGCTCTCAATATATCCAAGGGCCATGCTCTTGCAGTGTAGGATGATAGCAAGAAGAACAAGGAGAAATCAAAGGATCTTGATCACATAGATGAAGAAATAATTGAATCATGTAAGGAGGCATTGAACCCCAAGGGATGAAATTTTAAGAAAGAGAGGAAAAAGTGAAAATAATGTAACAGAGGTTTTCATCCTAATAATTTTTGTATGCTGAAGACACTTGATCTTATGTAAAAAGTACTTCAACAACACAACCTTGTAGATTGTGTATTGGACAATGAGAAGAAGAAGACTAAAGACAAGCCATCATAGGATTGAGGTAAGGGTCATATTTTGACTATTATTTCTTCATCACCTGGTAGATGGATCTTAGAATCATGTGTCTCTAACAATATGGCTGCATCAAAGAATTATTTGTCTTCCTTGGTACCTTGCACTAGGCCTCCTATGTTGATGGGAGACAAAACACCTATGAGAGTGTGAAGAGAAGGGAGTGTGAACCTTCATTATGAAAGATTTCAAAATGTGTTACATGTTTTGAATCTCTCCACGAATCTCCTCTCTATATACTATATTACACACTCGAGTATAGGAAAGAAAGTTAAGTTCACTCTGGATTCAATGATAATTTTAGAGATGGAAGATGGTTCTAGGTTTATAGTTGGGGAGGTGGATCGTCATTCTAGGTTGGATAAATTTTATCATTTTGTTCCTAAATTTGATTATGTTACTCTTATAACACATGAAAATGAATAAATTAGAGAAAAAATAGATGATAATTACGAGGAAGTCCCATTGCATGCACTCCAAGAGGAACTAGTTGCACCTTTTTTGCCTCTTCCAAAGGAAGATCTTCAAGATGATTTTACACATTCTTTGGATCAGATTTCAGAATCTGATTTATAAGACCATCAACATCATATTTTAGATCCAAATCCCAATATATGGAGGGCACATCATACTTTATAGGAAAGTAGTGAGCTAGTGGAAGAAATTGCCAAGTCACAGAGACCTAGTTATCAATTTTTTGGTACTCCATGAGAACTTGTTGTTACTGTAAGAATGTAAAATGATCAACAAAAAAAGGGATTCTCACATGATGGGACATGATATATCTAAGGATAGATACATTATGGGGTTTTTGAAATGCAACACCATCCTTCTTCATAGAAACTACATAGTATGCATTATATTTTGAGGGGGGGTGGTTCTTCCTACTAGGTTTTCCCTCTTTACCTCACCTTTGTCATATTATGTTTTGAATAAGTTGTTCATACATGAGTAACTAACATGGATGAAAATTATTGAGACTCATTCATCATGCCTACTCCTAGGTTGTGACTCAAGGGGAGTGTTTTAGTACATGCACAACATTCCACTTTTCAAGAGAATCCATTTTTAGCCATTCCTAAAATTTAGGGGGTTTCCTATTTTTACCAATGTTATTTATAGTAGGTTTAAATATATGGAATTGACTAGGAAACCAATCTGCATTGGATATGGATAAATTACCCTATTAGTAAGTGTGAATTTTCTTACTATTAATGGATTCAAATTTATAATTTACCACTTAGTGACTCATGGTATTGACCCATGGTATTGATTAGTTAAGAATTGACTAAATATAACTAGTGCATACACAAAGAACCCCAACCTTATGTGCATTTCTCCCTGAAGAGTCTACATATATTTTATTCATGTCAAGAATTAATATACAAGTTAAATTTGAATTGGTTCTTTGGAAATATTTTATTTTTGAGTGTTATTTCACTCTCTCTTCTCTCCTTTTCTTGCAATTTAGCTAGTGTGGTTTTTTTCTCAAAACTAGATCTTGGCTTGTGCTTAAAATTCTACATACAATGGAGTAATTGTATCAATTCTTTCTTTCCAAAACATCTGGATACATATTATAAGTTCCATAAACTTGAGGCTGTGTTGAAAAATACTTTCATAAATGGTTTCTATGAAAAAAATGATAATGGGAGAATTATATCTGGATCCTGGAAAGAAGACATAAAATTCGTTAACATAGCTAGTAGAACGTTTAGCCTAAGACTTTTAAAATGATTTAAAAACCAACAACTCCATGTAGAGAATGTCAATGGCACCTGCCAACTTTTCCACTTTCATCATTGAACCTATCTCCTCCTCCCCTGAACAATGGAGATGTTAAAGCCTCAAAGACATCAAATGGATTAAGTCTATAAGAAGATGGCATCAAAGCTCGTCTCTTGGAATTTTTTCAGTAAACAGTTTGTCAAGTTGAATAGTTTGTCCACGGCTAATAAAAATGACCAGACTATCAGTTTGACGTTCAGCGGTTTGGACAACCCGATATATTTTTTTACAAATATATAACGATTATGGATAACTCCTTCATCTCATACTATAATGCATCCATTACGGTCAGTGAATCGTGATGTTCATTAGGTTTTTTCTACTTAATGCATATGTTACAATCGTGATGTTAACTCCAACACACATAGGCATGGGTTCATTAGGTTTTTTCTACCTAATGCATATGTTACAATCGTGATGTTAACTCCAACACACATAGGCATGGGGTCATTAGGTTTTTGCTACTCAGTGTGGAGTAAGGATTTTAGAGGGAGAAGGTGAATTTGAAGTATGGATAATTAATTCAGTGGTTTTGGAAATAATTGATTACATTATTAACAAATATGAAATAAAAATACAAAAGAAATTAACATTTATAAATTTAATAAAAACCATGAATTTTTTTTCAAAACCATTATCAAATTTTCATTTTACAGTCAAGCAGAAGGGATTTGAAATTTGAAATTCCATGCTTGCTTGAGAGTACCTGAAGGTCTTTTGTCCCATGCCTTGATGTCCAATCTGACATGGTTCGAATTTGCTGGACACTTTGAAACTCTTGTTATCATCCCAAATATCTTGTGTGATGTGCAAATTTTGACATTAGGCGAAGGAAAACAAGCGGTTTTGGTTTACTTCCGACATGTATATTGTTAAGCTAGGTATTGGTAGAGATAGTGGCTGAAAAGGAAACTGAGAAGATACTAATAATGGTTTCACTCTTTATAAATTGTATTATAGAATTCTCAATGGACTCCAAGAGAAAAAAAAATGTTGACTATTTGTAGGTAAATTTTTTTTTAACATAAAGATTATTTTGTTTGTTCAAGTAATATGTAGTATTTCAGATATAAAATAGTACATGCAACAATAATAATACCAGAATAACACTAGGAAGAGTACTTTGATTATTGATAGTAATGTTCACTTGCCTCTTGGAGGGGACAACCTCCATAAGAGCATAGATCTATTACAATAATATCCAAGACAAGATTTCTCATACCCTCTACTTCTATTTATACTAAATCTATCTATCCAAAAGAACAATCTAGTGGAAGATCCTTCTAGAAGTGAAAACTTCTATTAAGTCTTCTTACTTTTGAATTATTCTTCCTTATTGCTAGGCCTTATTAATATTGTTCTTTATTACATGGAATTATATTATTCTACCTACGTGAGGGGTTAGGGAGGTTAGGTCTCTAACATGCCCTACCACTTGAAGAAAAACCTTGTCCTCAAGGTTTCAGATGAGGGAATTGTTGTAGAATGGTGGTCGGCTCCCAGGTGACATCTTCTGGAGGTGTATATTTCCATTGGAATAACACTTCCTGAATGGTGCGTTGATGGAGACGACACTCTCTCTGGGCCAAGACTGCTTGTGGACGCAACCATATGGAACCTTCTTCATCCAAATCATGGAGACTAGTTTGAGTTTGACACTTAGTTCCCATCACCTTCTTTAAGCAGGAAACATGAAAAAAAGGATGGAGCTTTGACTGATTGGGTAGGGATAACTGTTAGGCCACTGATCCCACATGTTTGAGCACCGTATAAGGACCATAAAATTTGGGCGCAAGTTTCTGACAGTGTTGAGCTTTGAGTGAATTCTACTTATAAGGTTGTAGTCGAATAAATACCTGGTCCCCTTCAACAAAATGGTGTTTGAAACGACCTTGATCTTCTTGTTGATTCATGTGATTCTGAGCCATGACCAAGTTGTCTTTGAGAGCATGAAGAATAAACTCACGGACTGTAAGATTTTTGTCAACCTCCTGAAACTTCGAGACCCTTGACATATAGGAGAGAACTGATGGGGGATTTTGGCCATAGACTACTTCAAAAGGAGCCAGGTGAGTAGTTGTATGGTAAGATGTGTTGTACCACCATTCAACTAGGGGTAACCATTGATCCCACTGATTTTGTTGCTCAGATGCAAAACACCTCAAATATGTTTCCAAACACTTGTTGAAAACTTCAGTCTAGTCATCTATCTAGGGGTGATAGGAATTTATGAGATGCAATTGGATGCCTTGTAGATTGAACAATTCTTGCCAAAAATTGCTAATCAAAGTGGGGTCTCTGTCATAGACAATAGAAGTAGGCATTCCATGAAGCTTGAAGATATTATCCATGAATATTTGAGCCATTGTGGCAGCTGTGAATGGGTCTTGAAGAGCACAAAAATGAGCATATTTGGAGAGATGATCTACGAACACCATGATGAATAACTTATTGCCCGATTTAGGTAAGCCTACAATGAAATCTATAGAAATATCTTGCCAAATAGCAAGGGGAATCAAAAGCGGTTAGAGTGTGCCTGAAGCTTTGAAATTTTTTTCCTTGTTGCATTGACATACCTCACATTCAGCCACAAAGGTGTGGACGTCCTGTTTCATACCCTCCCAGAAAAAAGAACATTTGACCTTTTCATAAGTTTTGGTAAACCCTAAATGCCTGGTTGTGGGTGAGGCATGAAGTTCGGAAAGCACTGTGGATTTAAGTTGGGATTTCTTTCATAAATACAAATGACCTTTGTAGCAAATCTCTTTATTATTCCAAGAGTATCCTGGAGAAAATGAAGAATTATGTTGCAATTGGTGGAGAAAGCTATAAATCTTGGGGTCCTGCAACCATTCCTGACGAACAAATTGGAGCCAATATGGTATAATGAAGGAGAGGGAGAAAAGGGGCCCGTCTTATTCATATTTCCGGGAAAGAGCATTAGACACTACATTTTCCTTTCCCTTCTTGTAAATGATCTCATATTCATAGCCAAATAGCTTGGTCACCCATTTTTTTGCGACGAGGATGAAATTTGTTGTTCCATGAAATACTTGATACTCTGAGGATCAGTTTTGAATGGGAATCGTTGACCCAATAAATATGGATGTCAAAGATCCACAACATGCAGAGTAGCTAACATTTCCTTTTCATAAATGGATTGGCCAAAATTTCGCTCTGAAAGTTGTTTGCTAGTGAAGGCCAAGGGCCTTCCATTTTGCATGAGGAAAACTCCAATTCCTTTCCCGAAAGAATCACATTCCAATACAAATGTCTTTGTGAAGTCAAGGAGGGCTAGGACAGGGGTCGAGCACATAGCATCTGTTAAGGCTTGGAAGGCATGACCTACAACTGAATTCCAAGTGAAATCTTTTTTTTTAAGGAGGGAAGTGAGAGGAGTTGCAATCTTTCCATAATTCCGAACAAAATTCCTATAATATCTCGTTAACCCCAGAAAACCACGCAATCTCTTAAGAGTTTTAGGGAGAGGCCAATCTTGCATAGATTCAATTTTATTAGGATCCACTCGGACACCATCCTTGCTGAAAATATGACCCAGGTATTCCACATTTGAGGCACCAATGACACATTTAGATTGTTTGAGGAAAATTTGGTGATTAGAGAGTAGATGGAGAAACTAATTCACATGGGAGAGATGGGATGGCCAAGTTTTACTATAAATGAGAAAATCATCAAAGAAAACTAAGACAAAATGATGGAGAAAAGGACGATAGACATGATTCATAAGACTTTGAAAATTGGAAGGAGCATTACACAATCCAAAGGGCATTACCAATAATTCATAATGACCCTCATGAGTGCGAAATGAAGTCATGGGAATGTTTTCTTCTTTCATATGGATCTGGTGGTAGCCAGAACATAGATCTAATTTGGTGAAGCATTGAGCACCACTCGATTCATCCAAGAGGTCATAGGAATGGGGAATTTGTCTTTGATTGTGAGTTTGTTGAGGGCGCAAAAATCAAGACACATGCGCCAAGTACCTTCTTTAATGAGTACCATGACCATAGGGGAAGAATAGGGGCTAGTACTAGGATAGATAACAAGGACTTCTAGTAATTCATGAACAATTTTCTCAATTTCATTCTTCTGGGCAAAGGGATGATGATAAGGCCGAACATTGGGAGGAAGACTACCCGAGATGAGAGGGATGTAATGATCATGGATGCCACGGGAAGGGGGAAGTTATTTGGGGGTGGTAAAACAACTTGGTGGTCAGAGAGTATATATTGGAGGTCAAGATGCACAAAAGTTGTCTCAACAACATGAATGGAGTGGAATTGGGATATAATTTCTAAATGACATTTTTTTATGAGCTTTTCCATGCGATGGGAATTGATGATCTCAAAGGATCCTGTTGTGATCCCTAGGAACTTATATTGTTGTCCCTCCTATTGTAATTGCATGGTTAATTCTTTAAAATCCATGAGAATAGGGCCTAGAGTGTGTAACCATTCCACACCAAGAACAATGCCACAACCACCCATGTCTATAGCAAACATATGGGATTTCATGTGATACTGACCAATTTTGAGTCACACATTTTCACATCATCCCCCACATTTCATGGAACCACCATTGAAAATCATGATTTGAAAATTATTGATGGCACAACTATAACAATTGAATTCTTGGGAAATGTAGCGATGAATAAAGTTATGGGTGCTACCTTTGTCCACAAGGATGATGAATTTCTTATTTTTTATGTAACCAATTAATTTGAGAGTCTGGGGAGTAGAGAAGCCAGTGAGGGCATTAAGTGAAATCACCGGGTCAATGCCTGGTGGGTCAGAGGGTGGGGTGAGGTCATATGGCTTAGGTAGTTCCTCCATAGGTGGAACAACAACATCTTCTTTAGAAAGATCCTCAGTCACAACGATAAAAATATTTTGTTCCTTATACTTTTGCCCAGGAAAATATTTGTAATCACAATTATAACAAATACCCTTGAGTTGATGTTCAACCATTTCATCCCTGGCTAATTTATGGATCTTGAGGGGAGTTGTAGGAGGGGAAAATTTGGTGGGTTTAAGGAGAGGAGGAAAGGAGGGCTTGCGGGTTTGGGAGGATACAATATGTTGGGATTCCTTGACTTCTTGAGTAGGTTCCAACAAAGTTTGGGGACATGCCATGAGAACATGGGCACAAGTTTCATCTTTGAGGCAACTAATAAAGCATTCCCTAAATAAAGCATCTGACGTTCCTTCTTTTGTAAAAGCCAAGTGCTCAATTGCAAAAATAAAGTCTTCCATTGTCCTAGACTGCTTTAACTTGTTCAAACAACCTAAATGGTGAGTGTCAGAGTCAAATCGGTCATAAAGTTCAGCCACAAACTGTTTCCAAGCAAGATACCCTTGGCATGCATTTTCTATCCATTTCCATAACAACGATAAAAAAATTCTAGCCATTTCCATTTTCTAGCCATTTCCATTTACAACGATAAAAATATTTTGTTCCTTATACTTTTGCCCAGGAAAATATTTGTAATCAAAATTATAACAAATACCCTTGAGTTGATGTTCAACCATTTCATCCCTGGCTAATTTATGGATCTTGAGGGGAGTTGTAGGAGGGGAAAATTTGGTGGGTTTAAGGAGAGGAGGAAAGGAGGGCTTGCGGGTTTGGGAGGATACAATATGTTGGGATTCCTTGGCTTGTTGAGTAGGTTCCAACAAAGTTTGGGGACATGCCATGAGAACATGGGCACAAGTTTCATCTTTGAGGCAACTAATAAAGCATTCCCTAAATAAAGCATCCGACGTTCCTTCTTTTGTAAAAGCCAAGTGCTCAATTGCAAAAATAAAGTCTTCCATTGTCCTAGACTGCTTTAACTTGTTCAAACAACCTAAATGGTGAGTGTCAGAGTCAAAGCGGTCATAAAGTTCAGCCACAAACTGTTTCCAAGCAAGATACCCTTGGCATGCATTTTCTAGCCATTTCCATCATTTCCATCATTCCATATCTATATGTAGGACACCATAACAAAGCTTGGCTAAATCATCAGTAATGTCATGCAAAAAGAAATAATGTTCCATTTGGGTGACCCATCCTGTAGGCTATGATCCATAAAATTTGTTCACCTCAATTCTGGAAGGGAGGAGGTCTCGGGAAAAGTGGGTAGTATGAGGACCTTGGTAATGGGAAGAGTCATGGTCATCTTGATAAGATGGTTGTTCAGAAGAGGAAGGGTTATGGGAATGACCCATGAAGTGTTCTTTGAGGTCTTTGATGTGGGAACATTGTTCCTTGAGGTCTTTGATATGGGAACATTGTTCCTTGAGAATCTCAATAGTTGAATTAATTGAGCTAATGTTGGAACTGATAGTGTTGATGTTTCCTTGTTCTGGTGGTTGAAATCAATCTATGCATTGATTTCTTGAGCTCGTGTGGTAGTCATTTGGAAAAATGAGCAGGAAAATGGTATAGGGGAAACAAAAGGGGTCTAGAGGGATGTGTGGGACCAAAGAGAAAAAGGGTTTCCAATGATAAGTACCACTGTGATCAGGTAGAAAAGGAGGATCTAAAGGTATAGGATCCAAATAAGGGTGTCGGATATGGGTCGGGTCCACAAAAACAAATTGTGTTAAAAATGATAGCTATCACTGGAATCGAGGTGAAGAGAGGAACCCAGTGGGATAGGTCCCAAATAAGTGTGTCGACGGGACCACTATACTCATTTTTTTAACTCCTGTGGAGTTATACTTCGCCCTGAATAACACTGCAGTGACGAAATTCCCAAATTCTTAACAAGAAGAAATGTGTAGTAATTTCACAACCAGAATGCAGAAGGCACAGTTGTGTGGCAATAGATCTTGTTGGTTATGTTTTTGGTTTTGTCCCCATGGGTAGGATATTCAAGGTTTTTACAGACTAGGGTTTTCCCTGTGCTATATCTCTCTGATATACATGTGAGGTCCAACAGTAGTACTCGACCATCTAAGGGAACCAACTAAGGAGGCTAGATTCTGCCTTTAGCCATACTACCTGACTACCCAGGTACTAGAGAGTATTTTCTCAAGTGTTGTTCTCGATGGCACTATAGAAATTAGACAACCAATCAGGTTATCTATGGAGGGCTTCAGGAGATCTAGGTTGATTCATATATAGGTGTTGTCTGATGTGCTACCACTCGAAGGGGTACCAACATGGGTTACAAGGGTGGCCAATAGATGTGCTCTTAGGTACCACTTGTATTTCCTGTGTGTATAACTCCCTGACCGTGGGTTTACGCGTGTAACGAAATATCTATGTAGATTTAAGATGTCAGAATACGTCTCTACCCTGAAAAAATTAACCCACAATTTTCTGTTGAGGAAGGTTCTCTGATACCACTTGTACTATTCCATATATAAAATAGTATGCAGAACATAAATATTTTATCTAAAAATGGCAGAGAAACAATGATATAATCATAACAATACCAGAATAATACCAGAATAACACCAGGAAGAGCACTTTGATTACTGATAGCAATGTTCACTTGCCTCTTCGAGGGCGAAACCTCCAACAAAGCAGAGCTCTATTACAATGATATCCAAGACAATATTTTTCATACCCTCTACTTCTATTTATACTAAACTTGTCTATCCAAAAGAACAATCTAGAGGAAGATCTTTCTAGAAGCATAAGCTTCTATTAGGTCTTCTTACATTTGACTTATTCTTCATTATTGCTAGGCCTTATTAATATTGACCTTTATAACATGGAATTATATTATTCTACCTACGTGAGGGGTTAGGGAGGTTAGGTCCCTAACATAATAGTTTACCACAATATTGGAGAATATATAAGATAATAATACTATTTTCATTCTTTATAAATTGTATTATAGAAGAAACTCTCAGTGGAATGCAGTAGCAAAAAAATGTTGATTATTTGTAGGTTAAAAGGTTGTTTGTCATAAAGAATATTTTTTATGGGTAGGAGATCAAGTCAAGAAAGAAAGAAAAAGAGAGGAAATTTGTATGGGTAGGAGAGTAAGTCAAGAAAGAAAGAAAAAGAGAGGAAATTTGTATGGGTAGGAGAGAAAAATTACAATTTATTTTTTTTGCATAGAGAGATCTTTTTACATGGAGTTTGGCCACCAAGGGAGTTTTGAGTACTGAAGCTTGAAGGTATTTGTTGTGGGCATGTTTGGCAGTTGTTTGGATTTGCAATTTTCTGGATAAGGAGGACTCAAGCCTGTGACTGACGTGTTGTTCAAAATTTTCCGAGGAGGAATGCATTTTGCTTCTTAGCATATTCTAGTTGCAGCTGTGAAATTCCCAAGGTCCCAATAAGTAGAATTCCTATCCAACCTATGTTTCAAGCCCTGGAGGGGAGTGGAAATTCCTTAGGGACTGTGAGAAGTGAAGGGGAATTTCATTCCTTGGGTTGTGTAGGTTGAGGGGAAGAGAGCTAGTGAATTGGAATTAGCTGTGAGTTTTGACTATGAGAGGGGGACATTAGATAGCCTTAGGGACCACTGTCTCCTATGGATTCATATCCCTGGCTTGAAGGTCTATTGTTGTTGAGAACTAGAACAACAAGGATATGGTTTGGAGGAATGCCCATCCTCTGTGGCGGGTTACATAATTTTATAAGATAAGTGTTCTTATCTTCTATGTGGATGTGTTAAATGTTGATATATATTTCTTGTGCATTTATTTATTTATTTTTTTTTTTTTGTGTGTCTGGAGGAATCAAAAACTAGTTGGGCATGTGCTCACGTTACACGTGGCCATGTTACCCAACCGCTACCACTATAACCTCCAGGTGTGCCCACGATGCCCCTTACGCAACACACAAGGTAAGCCGGGGGGAATTGAACTCGAAACCTCATGGAACTTCATTTTCACGACACTTGCCAATTGAGCTGCCCCCAGGGGGCTTATTTCTTGTGCATTTTACTCTAAGTTATATTTGGTTAATGTTTCTTACTGTCAGAAGAAATATGTATTCATGTCTCTATTTCACAGTTGAATAATGTTGTATGTATTTTGTTGCTTCTGTGCACAATAAGAGTGATTATATTTCCATTTTTATTAGTATGGACAACTAAATGAACTTGAATTTCATGTTGTGTGTTATTTTTCACATTTCGATTTAGTATAAAAAAAATTATTGAGTCATTTTATTATTGACGTGACCTAGTTGGGGGTTCGGTACGTTACAGTGATATTGACGTTGTTAATTTGAATCATCGGTTGCAATAGTTAGAGGTGTATTTCACTTTCCATAATATAGATGAAGAGTTGAAGATTTCATTTTCCTAATTGAAAGTAGAGGGCCATGAACTAACTTGGTGGGAAATCTAGATGAAGACAATTATGCTAGAGGTTGATCCATTAGTAACCAAGTGGGAGGTTTTTAAAACCCTCTTCAAGTCTCAATTCTACCCTATTGGGTATGTAAAGGACCAACATATTTGTTGGAATCACTTTAGGTAGAGGCAAGGGTGGAGTTCCCAATTGTACACCACTGAGTTAAGGAAAATAGAAATTAGGTTGGGTATATCTCCCGATAACCCAAATGTACTCCTCAAGTATCTGGGGGTTCTACATAGCCATCTACGGAAGCAATTGATGATATTCAAACCTAGGACCATTGATGATTCTTGTGTGCAAGAATCTTACTTGGAGAACATAGGTGATAAGAAAGGATATGTAAATGGTTCTAAACATAAAGAACATCAAAATGTTTCTAAAGAGGGGAAGAAGAAGTGGAAAGGAAAATACAAGAAAATGACAATCGTTTCACATCATTACAAGGATCCATACAATCATTGCAACCATTGTAATATCAATGGCCACAACAAAGATAAGTGTTGGAAGCTACATCTAGAGTTTAATCCAAAGAACTGTAAGAAGGATGCTAAGAAAAAGAACCTGTTAGGAATGGATTTGGGCAACTTGGTAGAGAGAAACTTGGATGTGGATGAGAATATTGATTTCACTTCTAGATGAGAATATTCTCATCACTTCAGTGGATGAGAATATTGTTTTCATAATATGTGAGAGAAGGAGATGACAAAACTCTTCCATATTAAGATATAGGTCAAAAATACCAAGGTGGATGTTATATTTTATTCTAATTCACATGCCAACCTCATAGAAGATGATCTAGTTTGCAAACTTGGATTGGAAGTGGATGATCATATTAGTCCATATCCATTGGGATGGGTAAATAATGATGCAAAGTTCAAGGTCACTGAATAGTGTAAGACAAAATTTTCTATAAGTGCACATTTTATTGATGAGGTAGAGTTAGATGTAGTACCCTTGATGTGTGGTGTAGTGTTTGGAAGCCAGGATGTGATATTCATGAGGAGAGAAAAATAACACTATCTAATCAAGGATGGGAAGTCTTTCATCACCAATGCACACAAATGTAAATCAAATATCTCTTTGATAAGTTCTAACTAAGCCAAAAAGTTGATCGATTCTAGTAGAAAACGTCTATTTCTTTTGTTAAGAGAGAATCAACTAGGGGATGAATTAGTAAGAGTAACGACATCCATGGAGGTATGTACCAAAGAGAAGAAATGTTAGTTGGAGGATTTTTTATGGGGATACTAAGGGTTTTTCCAGGATCTTAAAGGGATACCACCTAAGAGGGAAGTCGAGAAAAAAATACAGTTGTTTCTTGACTCTCCATTACTAAATACTTTGTTGTATAGATACTTTTTCCCAGAAGAATGAAGTGAAGAAACAATTGTCGTAGCTATTGGGAAAATGAGTAATTCGACCAAGCACCTCACATTGTGGTTCACCTATTATCATAGTGCCTAAGAAGGATGGGACATGGTGAATGTTTATTCACTATAGAGATTTGAACAAGATCACAATCAAGAATCAATATCATTTGCCTAGGATTGATGATTTATTAGATCAGTTGTACCATGACAAGTACTTCACCAAGTTGGATATAAAATGATGCAGGAGAATCTCTAGCAAAGCATGTGTGGAGGATAACTCAACGTAATAGCACGTATTTTGAAATATTTTGAATTTCAAAGATGGTGTATTATTAATGTAATATTTAACAAATATTTTGAGTTATGAACATCTTTAATGATCGTAGGCTGATCCATCGCATAAGATCGATGGGGGATGTATTTTTCTTTAATGTGACTAATTGCAACATAGATCTAGAGAGCCCTCTCTTATCTGTCTGACTCGATATTTATTGTAATAAATGTTTAGTAGTTGATAGAATTTACTTTCAATAGGATAGCCTAGAGTAGTTGGAGGGAAAGGCTCAAAGATAACCCCTTTGTAAAAACAAAAACAAATCGGGGGTTGTTGAATCTAATGTATAGATTTCCATTGTAGTCAAGAGCTGAAAAATATAGAGAAGTAGTGTATGAATGTATGTAAATTTCAGTTGAATGAATATAACAGAGGGATATTGTCCCAAATGTGTGTTATTATTGTGTCTATTTGAATGAGTGAATAGTAGACTTTGGTTTGTTTTTAATTCTCTATTTTTTCTTTCTCTTGTATCCATGAATGCATTTACATGGTTGAATATATGAGTGACTGTGAAGAGTGAACAAGTTTCAATTATTTCTCTTCTTTGAGCGAGTGTAAGGTGTTCATAGTGTCTGCAAGGAGTGTGTGAACTAGTCTGGTTCGGCTCGTAAGCTCAGAAGAGGCAACACAAAACTTATATATACAAGGAGTGCATTGACGTCCACAAGGAGTGCGTGACAGATTTTTTGAACTTGAAAACTCGAGGAGGAATAACGTGGTTTTAGTCACAGAAGAGAGAAGATTTTGGAGAGCAGTCATGAGGAGTGTGAAATCATCCATAGAGGTGTTGAGTGTGGAAGAGAACTCGTTGCAAAGTGTCCATAGGTTGGGATTTTGACTAAGTGTCGAAGGAAGTGTTCAGAGGAACCAGAGAAATTCGAAGGAGAAAAGATCAAGAGGGAGAGAGATGGGAAATCTTCAAGGAGGAAAGTCCCTAAAGTTTCCATCAAAGTCAGGAGACAAGATTCATTCTGGAGGGAGACGAACGATTCTAGACTGCCAAATATGGGGGAACTACGCGGAGGATAGCCGTAATTTGTTTCACACTTCGAAGTTTGGGAAATTTGAGGGCTTGGTGAAAGTAGAGTTGCGAAGTCTTAAGTCACGGTTTGATCTCAGGAGTTGATCGCGAGGATATGATGTGGCAACGGATTAAGGGATCCAGAAGTCAGAAGTCTAAATATTTGGAGAAGCGCGCTTTGGAAGAAGTTGAAGGAAGAGCTCGGGGTATCCCCGAAGTCCGAATCGCAAAGGGATAGACCCACGATCATAGCCGTGGTCACTTGGGGAAAAGGGGCATGTGCGTGTATTGTGGTTTTGGGTAACCGCAGGGACCCGAAGAGTCGCCCCGACTCAGTATTTCGAACTGTCCAAGAATGAGAGGCTGAGTAACCCTTTGGAGGGAAGGGGGATTGCATCAGAGTGGTATTAGAGCACCACATAATTGATTTCTATAGAAAGAGAAGACAAAGGAGTAGACTGATATTGTCGGAGTGATATTAGAAGCGTCAACACAATGCCTCCTAGAAGACATGTGGAGCCACCCGTAGCAAACAAAGCTATGGAAAGGGAGATGAGAGAACTACGTGTGAGGTTGGATTCCATGGAGACAACACAAAGGAGAGAACCTGATGATGGGGATGTCAACGATGAAGAGAACGAAGAAGTAGAAGTTGAAGAAGTAGTAGCTGAGGATGTTGCCGAAGAACTCTTGCTGAAAGAATTTGTTATGTTGGGATCCAAAGAGAAGATCGATGTCCCAATGTATGAAGGAAATCTAGATACAGAATAATTACTTGATTGGATATGAGCAATGGACAAGTATTTCGACTATGAGGATGTCGAGGAAGAGAAAAAGGTGAGACATGTTGTCACTAGGTTGAAAGGACATGCAACATTATGGTGGGATGAACTGCAGGCCAACAGGAGAAGCAAAGGTAAATAAAATATTAAGAGTTGGGATCGAATGGTAGCCAAGCTAAAGTTGAAATTCATGCATAAGGATTATCAGATAAATTTGTTCAGGAGGATGCAAAACCTGAGATAGAAAGGGATGACTGTGAAGGAGTAAATAGAGGAATTATACAGACTGAACATCGGGGTTGGACAGAGAGAGAGAGACGAGGAGAAAGTTGTCAGATACATCAATGGCATGAGATATGATATCGAATACAAAATTAGCATGGCGAGAGTCAGGACACTAGAGGATGCATATAAAATTGCGTTGAAGGCAAAAGAGAAGTTGGCCCAGAAGAAGAGTCAAAAAATTGAGGTTGAAGCTTGAACATAGGCAAAGGAGTTTCTCAGGATAAAGCATAGAAGCCAAATGACGAGGCAGAGGAACCACATAGTCACTTTGAGAGAGGAGGAAGTTCTCGGAGAAGGCATAGTGGTGGTAAAAAATATTTTCCCAGAGGAAGAGGAAGAGGCATAGGAGGAGAAGTAAGGTGCTATGTTTGTGGAAAAACATGACATGTGTCTTGGGATTGTCCCGAGAGGAAGAAAGGAGGAGGTGAAGATCACATTTCATAAGCGCAGAGGCGAGATGTTGAGGCAGAAGGTGCAGAGGATGGGAAATATTTGATGATGAAGAAGATTCTTTTGAAGCAAGAGCCAGAGACTAAAAAGCCAATGCAAAGGAACAGTTTGTTGAGAACAACTTGAAAAACAAAGGGCAGAGTTTGCAAGGTGATAATTGACAGTGGGAGCACTGACAACTTAGTATCCACATAGATGGTGGAGAAGCTAGAGATGGAGACGACTGTACACCTAATGTCGTACAAAGAGTCATGGTTGTAGAAATTTCATCAGGTAACAATCACTAAACAATGCCTGGTTGAATTTAAAATAGGTGGGTATAGGGATGAAATCATGTGTGATGTGATTCCCATGGACGTATGTCATATTTTGTTGGGAATACCATGGCAGTATGACAATAATGTCTTTCATGATGGGAGAAGAAACGCCTATACTTTGGAGAAGAATGGTAGGACACAGATGTTTCTTCCAATTGAAGAAAATAAGGTTAAGGATGAAGCTAGCACGAGCATACTTCTCATGAGTGGGAAGGAACTCCCGAATGCAGTAAAGAAGGAAGAGGAGATGCAGTTTGTTGTAATGAGGAAGCTTCGGGTTATCCTTACTAGTACTTCAATGGAATATTTGCCTGAGGAATTTCATGAACTATTGGAGAATTTTATTGATATATTAATGGATGAGTTTCTAGACTCATTGCCATCTATCAGAAGCATCAATCATCACATTGACTTGATACCAGGAAAAACCTTGTCGAACAAAGCAGCATACAGGTTGACACTTCAAGAGAATGAGGAGGTGAAAAGAGATGTACAATATCTATTAGACAAAGGATTGGTCAAAGAAAGCTTGAGTCCATGTGTAGTGACAATTTTATTGAGTCCAAAGAAGGACGAAGGATGGAGAATGTGTACAAAATCAAGGGCCATAAACAAGATCACCATCAGATATAGATTTCCATTGCCAAGGATGGACGATTTGATGGATTGTTTAAGTGGAGCGAACTATTTTTCAAAGATAGATTTGAAAAGTGGATATCAGCAGATAAGAATGAGAGAAGGTGATGAGTGGAAAACAACATTCAAGACAAATGAGGGGTTGTATGAATGGCTTGTTATGTCATTTGGCTTAATGAACTCCCCGAGTACTTTTATGAGGTTGATGAATGAAGTGTTTAAATATTTCATTGGAAAGTTTGTAATTGTATATCTAGATGATATACTGGTCTTTAGCAAGACTAAGGAGGAGCATTTGAGACATTTGACATTGGTAATGAGGAGGTTGCAGCAAGAGAAGTTGTTGATTAATCTGAAGAAGTCCTCTTTCATGAAGACATAACTCATATATTTGGGTTTTGTGATTTCTTCAAATGAATTGAAGATGGATCTAGAAAAGGTGAAAGCAATCAGAGAATGGTCGTCACCAAGCAATATCTTTGAGGTAAGAAGCTTCCATGGATTGGCAAGTTTTTACCGTAAGTTCATCAGAAATTTTAGTGGGATTAGTGCTCAAATGATGGATACAGTGAAGAAAAGACACAAGTCTTTCAAATGGACCAAAGAGGCTGAAAAGAGCTTCAATATACTGAAGGAGAAGATAACGGAACAACCGATTATGGTACTATTGGATTTCAGAAAGACATCATAGGTGAGATATGATGTGAGTGGAGTTGCAATTAGAGCAGTCTTAAGTCAGGAAAACAGACCTATTGCATATTTCAGTGAGAAGCTGAACAAAGCCAAGAAGAAGTACTCCCCATATGACAAAGAGTTCTATGCCATAATTCAAGCCTTGAAGAAATGAAGGCACTATCTCATACCGAAGGATTTTGTTTTGTATAGTGATAACCAAGCTTTACAATTCATAACCAGACAAAAGAAGTTAAACCAGAGACATGTTAAGTGGATAAAATTTATGCAAAATTTCACTTTTGTCATTAAAAATATTTCTGGTAATGCTAACAAGGTTATTGATGCATTGAGCAGGAGAATTTTAATTCTGTAGGAATTTTAGGTTGGAACTTTGGGTTTTGATCACCTTAAGGAAATGTACCACAATGATCCATATTTCGGAGAGGCATATGAAGCATGTGTGAATCATGTACTCAGAGATAGAAGCCAGTGGGCCAAATACCTGATTCAGGATGGTTTGTTGTTTAAAGGGTGTCAGTTGTGCATACCAAGATGCTCGATGAGGGAGAATTTGTTGAAGGAAAAGCATAGTGGGGGCCTAGCCAGACATTTCGGCCATGAAAAAACATTTTCTCAATTAAATGGTTCATATTATTGGCCAAGTATTAGAGTAGAGGTGAAAATATTTGTAAAAAAATGTAATATTTGTCAGTATGCCAAGGGGAAGAAGAAGAACACTGGGTTGTATCAACCATTTCCTATTCCAGAGAGGCCTTGGGATGTAATAAGCATGGATTTCTTGTTGGGATTTCCAAGGACGCAAAGAGTAAGTGATTCCATATTTGTGGTGGTGGACAAATTTTTGAAGATGGGGCACTTTATCCCATGCCAAAATACTAGTGATGCAACGCATGTTGCGAACCTATTTTTCAAAGAGGTTGTGAGACTCCATGGATTGCTCAGGAGTATAGTTTCAGACATGGATACCAAATTTGTTGGCCATTTCTGGAGAACATTGTGGAAAAATTTGGGGATGGAGCTATCCTTTAGTTATTCATATCACCCACAGACAAACAGACATACCGAATTGGTGAATAAAATCTTAGGAGATTTGTTGAGGAGTTTGGTCACTGAGCACCATAATCAGTGGGATCAGATTCTAGCACAAGTCAAGTTTACATATAATGACTCAGTGAACAGGAGCACTAGGAAAATTCCATTTCAAATCATGTATGGAATGAATCCGAGAGGAGTGTCAGAGTTAAGAGATCTGAAGCAGAGTGAATTTAGGAGCGTTGGATCAGAAGACTTCACTGCAGAAATGCAGGAACTTCATAATCAGATCAAGGAACAGTTGAAGAATAGCAACAATGAGTATAAGTGCCAAGTTGATCAACATAGGAGAAATATTGAATTTGAATTTGGAGATCAAGTTCTAGAACATCTAAGGAAGGAGAGGTTCCCGAGAGGAACATATAATAAATTGAAATTGAAAAATATAGGACCGTGCAAAATCCTGAGAAGATTTGGCGAAAATGATTATGAAATAGGGTTGCCGAAAGATGTGGGTATATCACCCATATTAAATATTGCAGACCTGTATCCTTACAGGGAAGATAAAACCAAAGAGCCAAAAGATTGAGGAGAGATCCAGTGGAGAAAGAAGATGCCTATAGCAGAGAAGCCACAGATGGAGGAGATCATAGACCAACGGATTAGCAAGAAGACCCGAAGGATGACGTATTTTCAATATTTAGTAAAGTAGAAAGGATGACCAATAGAAGATGCCAGTTGGATTGGTGAAGCAGACATCCATAAGCATGGAAAATCGGTGTAGGAGCTGATGGACAAGAGTCCATGAATTTTTCAGCCATAGAAGTATGATGCATGAGCATCGCTAGCAAAGCATGCATGGAGGATAGTTGGACGCACTAGCACGTATTTTGAAATATTTTGAATTTCAAAGATGGTGTATTAATGTAATATCTGAAAAATATTTTGAGTTATGAACATATTTAATGATCGAAGGTTGATCCATCACGTAAGATATATGGGGGATGTATTTTTCTTGAATGTGATGGATTGCAGCACAGATCTAGAGCACCCACTCTTATCTGTCTAACTTGATATTTATTGTAATAAATGTTTAGTATTTGATAGCATTTCATTTCGATAGGATAACCTAGAGTAGTTGGAGGGAAAGAGTCAAAGAGCGCCCCTTTGTAAAAAGAAAAAAACTTGGTATTGTTGTCGAGAGGGGGTCTTCTAAATCTAATGTATAGATTTCCATTGTAGTCAAGAGCTGAAAACTACAGAGAAGTAGTGTATGAATGTATGTAAAGTTCATTTGAATGAATATAGTAGAGGGATATTGTCCCAAATGTGTGTTATTATTGTGTCTATTTGAATGAGTGAATGGTAGAATTTTGTTTGTTTTCAATTCTCTGTTAATTCTTTCTCTTGTATCCATGAATGCATTTACATGGTTGAATATATGAGTCACTGTGAAGAGTGAACACTTTTCAACTGTTTCTCTTCTTTGAGTGAGTGCAAGGTGTGCATAGTGTCCGCAAGGAGTGCGTGACCGAGTCTTTTTCAACTCGTAAGCTCAGAAGAGGCAGCGCAAAACTTATATATGAAAGGAGTGCATTGACATTCGCAAGGAGTGTGTGATGGAGTTTTCGAACTTGAAATTTTGAGGAGGAATAACGTGGTTTTAGCCGTAGAAGAGAGAAGATGTTGGAGAGCAGACACAAGGAGTGTGGAATCATCCACAGAGATGTTGAGTGTGGAAGAGAACCTATTGCAAAGTGTTCATAGGTCGGGATTTTGACTAAGTGTCAAAGGAACTGTTCAGAGGAACTAGAGAAAGTCGAAGGAGAAAAGATCAAGAGGGAGAGAGACGAAAAATTTTCAAGTAGGAAAGTCTCGGAAGTTTCCATCAAAGTCAGCAGGCAAGATTCATTCCAGAGGGAGATGAACGATTATAGGCCACCAAATCTGGGAGAAATATGTGAAGGATAGCCATAATTTGTTTCACACTTCGAAGTTCAGGAAATTTGAGAGCTTGGTGAAAGCAGAGTCGCGAAGTCTGAAGTCACGGTTTGATCTTAGTCATTGATCGCGAGGAGAGCACGCGACAACGGATTAAGGGATCTGTAAGTCAGAAGTCTGAATATTCAGAGAAGCATGCTTCGAAAGAAGTTGAAGGAAGAGCTCAGGATATCCCTGAAGTCTGAATCACGAAGGGATAGACCCACGGTCATAGTTGTGGTCACTTGGGAAAAAGGGGCATGTGTGTGTATTGTGGTTCTGGGTAATTGCAGGGACCCTAAGAGTCACCTCGACTCAGTATTTCAAACGATCCAAGACCGAGAGGTCGAGAAACCCTTTGGAGGGAAGGGGTATTGTGTCATAAAATCGATATACCATGATGTACATGTTAGAGAACAAGACACATAGAGTATTGTCTTTGAGATAATTCAAGGTATGTATTAATGGGAAATAATACCTTTTGGTTTATGTAATGCACTAGCTACATTTATGTGATTAATGAATGATATATTGTGTCCCTATTTATATTCATTTGCAATTATGTATTTGGATGAAATATTGGTTCATTGATCTACCTACAAAGAGAACATATCACATATCGTGCTAGTGTTAAAGACTCTAAAAAATTATTAAATACTAACTAATGTTAATAAATGTGATTTTTCTCAATAGTCACTTGTGTATCTAGGGTACGTGATTGGTGGAGGGGAACTCAAGGTAGATCCTACAAATATGGAGGTCATTTTGAAGTGGCTATTTCCTACTAATGTCACTATAGTTAGGATATTTGTTGGGGCAACACAATACCTATCAAAGTTCATATCATTCTTTTTAGTGATAGTTATGCCACTCCATGCCATATATTGGTAAAAACTTTTGTGGGTAAAGAATCAACATAAAGATTTCAGTAAGTTGAAATGGAAGATCAATCAACCACTAGTCCTTGCATTGCCTAGCTTGTAGAATCTTTTCAAGGTGGAAAAATATGAAAGTGGATATTCTATGGGAGTGGTATTGATGTACGGAGGTAAGACAATATGCTATAATTTTGAAATTTTTCAAAGGGGAGTCTTGAACTACCCTACGTATGATCAAGAGATGCAATACCCCTAGGTCGAACTCCAACTGTAAATGTAAATATAAATGTGCATATGTATATAAGCTGGTGAGTTTTTTGTACCAATTCTTAGAATTAGTTTTTTAAGAACATTCCATAATATAGCACACATATGTGTTGTGCACTAAAAGAAGAAGTGTGCACATCCTAGGATACCACGCGCAACAACTTGAATGCACAATCTTGAGGTTAGAGATCCTTTGTGTATATGTTTATGTGTTTTAGGCTGGTGAGACTGGATACAAAAATGACAGTATGTTTATATTATAAATGTAAATCACACACAAATATTAATGAAAACCACATCACTGCGGCAAACCAACCATGTAAAAGAGTATGGGGGACTAAACTTCACTATTTAGGGAAAGGGGGATAAAATTTAAGGATAAGGGGCTAATATTGGGAGATTAATCCAAAAGGAATATTATATTAATATTCCTTAAAGTATAAAGTAGGGATAATTCTTTTATCCTAAGTTCTAAGGATGGGAACAAGTGGGCCAAGGTAGTTCTCAACATGACAAGTGTCAAGTTGGGAACATGCACACATATGGTTTGGATTTAGTTCATTTTCCATCATTCCATCATCATTCATTCACTCATTTAGTTGTCCTTTGTACCTTTCTATTATTGTTAGTGTACATGTACCTGTACCTATATATGTACCTAGTTAGCTTAGGATTTGGACTGAAGAAGTGGGTTGTCGGGACAATGGGATATTGAAGAGGCGGGTTGTCAGGCCCGAGAGAATTGTTGGGAATTGATTTCCCAAAGGTGTCAAACTACAACTACATGGATCTAAGACTTCATGTTCGACATGTTGTTGAAGCCCCGGAAAGGAAGTGGGGAAACCGAGGGACTGTTGAGAAGATAAGGGGCACACTTCCTAGAGTGGGACAAGAATGTGGGAAATGAGGGACTCTATGATGTTAGTTCGAGTTGGCACCTGTGACTGAATTTCTCCTGTTGTTTGAGATACATCACTGGTTATGAATTCCTTTACCCGAGTGGATTTTAGTCTCATCTCGAGGGTGACTCACTGATGAGATTTTTCAGCAGTGTGGTCTAAGGTTAGGAGGAACGTGGAAGGTATGCACACAATTGTGATCTTTTTATCAATATAAGTGTCAATTGTGTGTTAAATTATGTTCTGCATTATTATTTATGCATTTATTTTTATGGGTCTTTCCTGTGTATGTTGCATGTGTATTTCTATTATTATTCTGTATGAATTAGTGTATTTGTAGAGTATTTGTATGTTTTAATTTGGTATCAAAGTTTGAATTCTTGGTTGACATGGCACAATTGGTTGTTGGGGATGCTACAAGAACTCTATGCCCTAATTCAAGATGTTAAGAAGTGGAACCATTATCTGCTAGGAAAGGAAACTATTATCCACATTGATCACTAGCCATTGTAGTATTTGTAGGCCCAAAATAAGCTTTAGAAAACCAGACATTACAAGTGGATGGTATTTTTGTAGCGGTTTCATCTAGTCAACAAATATGAGAAGGGAAACACTAATAATTTGGTAGACATGATTTAAATGCCACCCACATCCAAGATTACATCTTTGGGAACTCTTATGCACATGGATCATTTTACCCGTGATGAAAAAAAGAGGAATACATAGAAGCTGAGGAATTTGAAGAGGTGTTTCAGTGGCTATAAGGACAAATTTGGGTAGAAGAGCATGAAAATAAGAATGACTATCATCTCCCAATGGGTTTCTCTACAAGCTAAACAAGCTTTATGTTGCTAAAAGTGGAATATTGAAACTTATTAGAGAGGCTCACACCTCCAAGGTTGCAATACATTTTTGGTGTTGGGAAGACAGATTCCAACTTATAAAGGTATGTATCTTGTCCTATAATCTCAAAATATGTACCTTGATATATTAGAGGATGCATACTTTGTTGTGCTAGGAAACCCAATGATAGATATCAAGGTTTATACCATCCCTTAAATGTACCCACTTGACCTTGGGAAATAATTTCCATGAATTTTGTGGGTGGTTTGTCAACAACCAAGAAGGGGAACGACTGTCTGTTTGTTGACAGATTTAGCAAGATGTGTATTCTTATGCCTTGTAAAAATACCATAAAAGGATAATAAAAAGTAAAAGTGTTCATCGAATAAGTCTAGGTGCAATTTGAGATACCAAGAACCATCATCTCAAATGGAGATACTCGATTTCTTAATGCTTTTTGGTATACACTTTCGAAAAATATGAACTTCAAGTTGAAGAGATATATGACTTTCAATCCACAAATAGATGGGCAGAAATAATCATTCAACATAACATTGGTGTAGAATTTGAGAAGCTACAATCAAAATCATTTGAAGATATATGATGCAAAAATAATCTATATTCAACACTCTTATACTAGAGCGGTCCACACTTCTACTGGTAGGTCACCTTTTGAAACCTGCTTTGAGTATTTTCTTCCTTTTCTCTTGGATTTTGTCTATTTATAGCAACAAGGAGAAAGGGGAAATACCATAGGAAAAGTGTTGAAGGCAATTAGAAATTTGTTGAAAACATTAGGTAGATCCATTTTCAAGTACATAAGATGCTAAACAAATCATAGGACAAGTGCAAGGCTTGATATGATCAACACATAACTGACAAAACAGTCAAGGTGGGAGAAATATTTTGGTTGCATCTGAACAAGCAAAGGCTACAAGATCCTAATAATAATATCAAGGCTTTACATCATGGTACTTTTGAAGTGTTGGAGAAAATGGGTGATAATTCCTACACTCTTAGTCTACAACCATATATGTGCATTTACTCAGTCATGAATGTGGAAAATTTGAAACTCCATGAACCTTCCATGTTGTATTAGGAAAGTAAGGAGTATATCCTACCTACCATAGAGTAATTAGCACCACAAGCTTATGCAAAGTTGGTAGAAGAAGTACAAAACTACTAGACATGGGCACTATGACCGAGATAGGGTTGAAAGGAAAACTTCTAGGCAAGGAAAAATTGTACTCGAGGGAGAAGGTAGACGAAAATTTTTCTCACCTCATCTAGTAAAATATTTTGGGGACAAAAAACATCCTTAAATGGGGAGTTATGATCTGGAATGGATCATGATATAATTTTTCATCTATCTTGGTAATTTCCAGGTGGAAAATTTGGATGAATTGTCTTGTAGGGACCATTTTAGTGGTAGGACCTAATTTGGACATTTGGGGTCTGAAACCCTCCAAACCTATTTTGAGGCATCAAACGACACTTTTTGGGGTTACAAATTTATGAGAATAGCTCCATCTCCTCGATTTTATTTTACACACCAAGAACTTTCAATATTCGTGGTTAGTTGTGCTAGAGGGACCCCGATAAATGAATGGGACACTCAAGGGACAGAGATGAGTGAAGGGGTACATTCTTTGGGTTGGGAAGGTAAAGAGGAAGAAAGTTGGTGGAAAATCGAGATAGTTGTTGGAATATATCAATGGGTTTTGAGTTTTATGAGACCACCCTCTTTTGTGGATTACTAGACTTAACTTGAGGGTGACTTACTGTTGAGATTTAGAGCAGTTAGTTTATGGTTGGGTGGAACGTCCATCCCAAACATATTGTGAAAATATAAGTGTTTTATCTTGTTTATGTTGTATTATGAATTTTAATTGATGTGCATGAACTCCATGAGAATATATTTTATACGATGTTTTAATGAAGTTTATTAGTTGCATTCATGTCTATTTTAATATGTTGTACAAACATCAATGTAATGACAACTAATAATAGTTAAATGCATTTTTAATTCATAGTTGAAAACTACAAGAAATCAATTAACTGTAAAAGATTTAAATTAGTTAACAAAACAATTGTTTTTATGAGTATTCCTCACCGCAACTCTTTGTTAGGCTGGGGGACATTACAATTATCACAATAGAAAAATGGAACATATCAAGTCTACCTTGAAAACCAGATTAGTTCACTTAATAGATTCCTCATAGTAATCCAAATTAAAAAAACCAAAAAAAAACAGCTAGTTTCAAGGAAAATATCAACGTCAATTTAAGGTGCGTGCTCTCGTAATAATGAAAAGATCATATTGATAGGACAAACCTAGGTCTCCTTAAAGGATATAGAAGTTCGAACCCAATATGAAGCAGGAGCAAAAAACAATGCGGCTTTAGGACAGTTTCAAAATCTAGTCATAGGAGAAGCAATAGGAAATGGGATCCAATTTCAAAATCACGGAAGAACTTGGCAAATGAAAGTGAAGAAGGGGGTTATCAAGGAATCAAGTTCTATTTCGAGCTGAGTGTGAAATGATAGTTAAAAATATTGGAATTGGGTTTCAAAAGAAATTTGAATTGGAAAAGGAGAAGAGAGAAAAGCTTTGAACAAAAGAAAAATAACTGGGATCAAAGGAAATTCACAACAAACAGTAGACAATTGAAAAAAAAAAAGGTGAAAAAGAGGTCTGATTTGACCTTAGGGTCTTATATGAAAATCAAGAGGAAAGGCAAGTTGGTCAAGAAAGAAGGGACTTATTTTGCAATTGAGTCACATTTGGCAATTGGGCCTATTTTGAAAATTGGAGCATAAATCAAAAAGTGAACAAGTTAAAGAAATCTTTTAAAAAGCATTTGAACGAGTAGAAAAACAATCCAGAACCAATTAAAAAAAAAGCGAAATTGTAATCAAGAGAATGAAATATGACAAGCCCAATTGAGTTATTCATCTAAAAAGAATAAAACAAAATTATGTGACAAAGCCATGAAGAAATGAAATCAAATACAAACCAAGAAAGGAGAGGACCGCACGTTTTACTTAGAAGCTGAAGGGTTCATTCCAGAACCAATTAAAAAAGCCAAATTGTAATGCAGAGAATGAAATATGACAAGACCAATTGACTTATTCATTTAAAAAAGAATAAAAATAATTATGTCACCAATTGACTTATTCATCTAAAAAAGAATAAAAATAATTATGTAACAAAGTCATGACGAAATGAAATCAAATACAAACCAAGAAGGGAGAGAACCGCAAGTTTTACTTACAAGTTGAAGGGTTCATTCCAGAACCAATAAAAAAAACAAATTGTTATCAAGGGAATGAAATATGACAAGCCCAATTAACTTATTCATTTAAAAAGAATAAATAAATTATGTGACAAAGCCATGAAGAAATGAAATCAAATACAAACAAGAAAGGAGACGACCCCAAGTTTTACTTAGAATTTGAAGGTTTCAATCCAGAACCAATAAAAAAAACCAAATTGTAATCAAGAGAATGAAATATGATAAGCCCAATTAACTTATTCATCTAAAAAGAATAAAAAAATTATGTAACAGATCTATAAAAAAAAATGAAATCAAATACAAATAAAAAAAGAGAAGATCCCAAGTTTTACTTAGAATTTGAAGGGTTCAATCCAGAACCAATAAAAAAAAGCCAAATTGTAATCAAGACAATGAAATATGACCAGCCCAATTGACTTATTCATCTTAAAAAAATTGTGACAAAGCCATGAAAAAATGAAATCAAATACAAACCAAGAAAGGAGAAGACCCCAAATTTCACTGAAGAACAAACCAAGAAAGGAGAGGACCCCAAGTTTTACTGAAGATTTGAAGGGTTGTTAAAACATTAACAATTCCACAAAACAAAAATGCTAGGGTTTGGAAGTACTGTGCCTAATTAGTCCTATGATACTATTCATAATATTCCCGAGAGTTCATCACCACCCATTGAAATTAACATTAACAGGAGACTTAAATCCTAAACACCTAGATTACTCTCACTTACAAGTGCTATTGGTTGCTAACAAATAGCCAATTATCTCCTGGTCTTTCTGGGCGGTGTACTGAAGTGCACAAATGAGCTTTGTCTTCTTTGGAAAATTCTAGTCTTCATGTTCGTGCTGTCCCCTAGCTTTAATGGAGGTGACTTTAATGGAGGTGAGAACCATCTATCCCTGGCCCACTCAAACAGCTTGCTCCACATGTTCAGGTTATTGGTTTTCATAGTTTTAGTTTTAAGCACATAAAGTCAAACACGTTTTGTTGTGTTTGAAAAAAAAATTGAAAA
>SNQJ01S0026003.1:42408-52985 GCA_010110895.2 Picea sitchensis
TTTTGCGTGACGTGCCCTTCAGGATGCACCACATGCTCTAAGGGTGCCACTCGCTTCTTGACTGATTGGTAGACATCAATAACCCCTGGAGTCAACACTCCGACAGGTGAACTTGTGGGAGACTAAGGGCTTCTAAGGAATAATGCCCCCGCATTATTGCGCGCCCCTTAAAACCATCGCGAATGACTATTGCAGTCTGCCCTCGCGACATCGTGGGTCCTCTCGAACTAGGTAATCGTTAACCTACAATTCGAGCCACGATGAGAGTGCTAGTAGGATGTGGCAGGGTTGATGTCCACATCTCTCCCTCAAGCTCTCTGGTAGTCATGTGTGGCCCCTTTACTCCATATGTGAGTCTGGTCGGCAAGCTATCGTCAGCCTGCATCATCAACAATCGTGTCATAACATGTCCACATCATATCATCTAATCAAATGTGCTAAAATCACAGTAAACAAACAAACCCCAATATCACACTCCCTGACTCGATTCGGAGTCCAAGGGGTTTCGTCGATGCTTCTGCATCCTCAAGGTCCAAAACCCTGCACACTCAGTAAAACCGATTTAATAGCACCTGTCTATGTCAAAGCAGTAAAACATCATGTCATCTACCATAACGCATCATAATCAAGGACAAATGTTTTAATATCATAATAGTCTGGATCACTTGCAAGCAAGTGTCCTCAAAGAATAAGTTTTCTCAAAGCACCAGAGCGGAATGTTACATGAACCATAGTATTGAAGAATATTTAAAAGTTCACGATGGAATTCTTTATAACATTCGTATAATATCTAGAGGGGAAAACAACTTATTAAATTGTTTACATACAAAATTTATTGCACTTTTCTCTTCCCTTTAGTTTCAAGTCATGAGGGACAAATGTTTGGTATAGTATACCTGACTGAATATCTCCATTGCACATTGAGACTTTATAATTAGTTTCAAGATATTACTATATGTGCAAGGTGGAACTCAACTAGTTTTGTACAATGTGCTTACAAATATATTGGAAATATATATTAAGCAAAAGAAAATCAATGTTATTGTGGAAGATGAGAAAAATGGCTCACGCTTTGTTTGTCATTGTAGTTATACCTATTCATTTTGGAGCTTTCGTATTGTCATTAGCTATTTTTAGGCTCTTTTTTGTGAACTTTCTATTATTATGAGTAATTTTGCATCTAAGAGGATGGATATTGATATCCTCATCTTTGAAACTATAATTTTTTGTTGGTTCAAATTGAGAAACTTGCACCTACATTTTTGTAGATCATATATCACTTGTGGCTAAACAATTGTTCTCTTAATACTACAAATGGACAAACATAAATGTAATAGAGTAACCATTAATTGAAGTTTATAGAGATTAGTACTTTTTAGTAATTAGTACATTTTACTAGTATTGTATATGTATGACAAATGTTTTATATCATTAATAAGATCTTTTTTTTTTTATATATTCAATTGTGTTTAATAAATTAAATAATATTATGTGCAATGTCTCTTCTATGAACTTGCTATTAGTCATATGAATACTTGTGTTTCTAAGCGGATCCTCATGTCCCTGAATTATATTTTTCTCTCAGTTCAAATGTAAAAAATTGTGCTTCTGTTTTTTAGTTGTTATTTGTATAGAACATATTATTAAGAAATCATTGAAGAGGAGGTAATTCATTATATGAAATAACTCATGAAAATTAATAAGAAAAATTATTTCTCATTACGAAGAAGCAATTAGTAAACATGTGTTTCATTAGTTTCTATGTTTTTCAAAGTTATTAGATTACTAGGTTTGTTTGTCAAGGGTTACCTACAAGAAGACTTGAAATGTAAAATTATAGTATGTAGTAAAATATCTTGTGTATTCTCTGAGAGCTAATTATTTTGTCAAAGAACCTCTAAAGTAGTATTTCTTGTAAAATTGTTGTTATCCTTGCTATGACTCCTTTTTTGATATAATATTTCCCTATTTTATTTTAAAAAAAATGGTATTTACGATTGTAGAAACCCAAATCTCATGGGCAATCGAAGAAATTTATCTATGAGACAATGAAAAATGTATATCATTACAAGGTATTATAAATATGAAGCCATGAATGGTGATTACTTGTTGATGATATGTAATCAGTTTTAAAAGCTTTGAATAATATAGATTAAATTTGTTTGAGATTAAGTGCAAAATTGATATTTTTATAGTGTGAACTATGATTCTATATGTGACAATATAGGATTCCAAACTTGAAAAATCAAGTTCTCAATATGCGAATATCCACTTTCAAAAGTGCAAAATGAGATGCTAAAAATTCCAATATCGCCTTTCACAAGTGAACAATTAGAATTTGAAGGTGCCAATATTAAATACAAAAGTGTGAAAATGGAAATGTTGAATCCAATTTTGTAGTTTTGGAATCCAATATTAGCATTTTTGGAACAAGATTTCACACTTTAGAAAACCCAATTTTGGACTTTAGAAAGACCATTTTTGACCTATCTTTGAAGGGGCTTAGATTGGAATTAATCCAAATTTAATGAAATTGTACTTCAACTTGATAAACTAAAATAACACCTAGGATTAATTGAAACAAAGGTATGGAGGGTTGGATTAGAGCTAAAGTCAATAAATCAATTAATCGATTATTTGTGTCATTAAAACCTTTGATAGAGGTCAATTAAGAGCTTTAGATATTGATGAATTAATAATCGATCAATATTTTTTTTTCCACATGTGAGAAAGAAAAGATAAAAACAAGAACTACATACAAAACAATAATCAAGGCTCAAGGAACCCAAATGAGAGATAAAAAACCTTCCAAATGTGGATCTATCAAGGGGAGGTGAAACCTAAAGGAAAGTGCCACCACTCGTGATTAAATCCACTAATAAAATTTCACACAAGTGAAGGTAAGAAGGAGACTAGTTATAGTGGTTGACATACAAGGCGATGAAATCCAAAGATAAATACACTATCACTTTTATCTTCCACTGACAATTCGCATGATTATTCCCCCAATTACATCGTCCTAAGATTAGACACGAAGTTTCCTCTTCAACATAAATAGCTAGGGAGAAGTATTATTTGTCAAGTTTTTTCATTTATGACATGGATTATATTTCAAGTCCGACGAGCACTCAATAGTACAAGAAAATGTTGAAACACTTCACGTCCTTCTCAGTGCCCATTAGCAATTCACACCCACTACTTGGTATGGAGGAAGGATACTAACACTTTCACATCTTAACCCATTGCTTGATGCCTATGTTAAAGGTGCTTTCTCATAATCAATTATCAATTACTAAATTTCTTTTTCTCTCTACTATTCAACTTTTATTTTCAGATGTTATGGTTGTAAGAATCTATCTCCATGGCCCTATCATGTTCTAAATATATGTTTTTGCAAAGTAAATTAAGTAAATTTTGTTAATAGTGGTTCATTTTAGAGTCTAAATTGTGGCATGAACCACTTCTAAAATGGAAGTGAGATGGATAAGAAGCAATCTCCCTATTCACTTCTAATTCGTTAAGATCACATAAAGCACAAGGTGAAGAAAATACACGAATTTGTGAGAGCTAACTCCATGTCCAAAAACTTTAACATAAATGAAACCGCATAATGTTACCAACAACCAATAGCAAAATCATATATCTTCTTAAAAGGAAATGTAATTTAATCAAATTCAATGAAAATTGGTTAATTAAACTTGAAAGACTAAATTACATTGCTCCGCGCCTCATGTAAGTGAGGCTTAGAGTTTACATGAAACCAAACATCAAAAGAAGAAAAACAATAAGAAATTTTGAAGTTAGAAACTACTATGTTTGAGAGCCTAAAAAAACCAAAAGGATCAAAGGTTTTATTGCAATAGTCGTGAACCTCCATGGGTTAAGATGAAATAATTGTGGAGCATTGTGTTTTCTTATTTGAAAAAAGTATGTTTAATTATAAATGGGAAAAAGGGATTTCAAGAAAAACATTTCACTACTATATAGTGGTCTTGATAAGGATATTAGGAAAATGAGTTAGTTTTTTTTACTAGGTACCAAAAGAATATGGGAAATGTGTCTAAAACAACCAAATGAGGTTGGAATTTACAAGCCTAAACCTAATAAAGATGGCAACAATTATTGTTAGTTTTTTGTTTTGTGAGTGTGTAAGAAGTGTTTTTCCCAAGAATGCAAAGTGGTTGTTCCTTAAGTCATCAAAAATTAATTGTCCCAAAAAAATACCATCTACAAACTAGAAAATCAAATTATTGAAACCCTATCTTGTATAAGAATGCAAAAATCCTTACATAATACATGAAATCTTTGCTAGCATGAAAAATAAATGAAATAAATCATAAAAAAATCTATATGTGTGAGGGCTAGAGATTCTATTGATAAGAGTGGAATATTGCATATGAACATGGAGAGGTGGCTCACCATTCTTCCTCTCTTATTGATTTGGTCTCTCTTGGGAAAATCCTTTGTCATTGGCTTTCAATCATAAATAAATCCTCCTTTAAATATGGGCAATTGAAGGTAAATGACTTAGATTCTCATAACACATGGGTATCATAACCTTGATGAAATATTTTAGTCACAAATGAGAATCATGATATTACTTTAAAAAAAACCTTGATTCTTGAAAACCTAGTATAATAACATTACTCGTCCAAAAGATTTTTATGGATACCCAAATTTAGATGTGTATAGAGTTTGTGAGGCCTTTTAGAGTGTCACTCCATCTTCCATGAAACATTTGAGTTGTTTCCCCTCGAAATGAAGGTAAACGACTTAGATTCTCATAACACATGGGTATCATAACCTTAATGACATATTCTAGATGCAAATGAGAATCATGATATTACTTTAAAAAAACACGATTCTTGAAAACCTAGTAGAATAACATTACACCACCAAAATATTATTATGGATGCCCAAATTTAGATATTTATAGAGTTTGGGAGGCCTTTTAGAGTTCCACTCCATCTTCCATGCAACATTTGAGTTGTTTCCCCTCGAAAAATGTTGTTGTGTATGTCTATGAAGAGGAAATCATGTGTCTGTGTTTACCTTGTATTAGATCACCTACAATCAAATGAAAACCTAGGGAGGTCCATGAGACTCAAAGGAAAATGCATATATCCCTTGGAATCAAATTTTTGTTTTTGTTTTTTTTTAATATTTTTTTATCCTTTTGGGTATTTCAATGTCGTTTCCTAAGATATTAGTTACTAATTAAGTTTTGAATAAGGGATAAAAGGTGTCTAAATTATTCAATCTTAATTAATATAGGTTACATGTTTCATTTTTGGAGGTTGAACATGCTATGGTGCATGTTTTTCCAATCTATGTTATATCAACTAATTATTAATGTTTTTCTTACTTGTTGACAATATTTTATGACCAAGAATAGTTATTTATTATCTGATTCAACATCTAAATCCACTTAGACAAGATATGATAAGAAATGAGAATTTTGTAGGTATCACCACTTAGTTATTTTTCCATATCTCCATTTCTCAGGAAGATAGTCAAAATCAATACCTAAATATGCAATGTTCATGTGTGCACATGCAAATCTAGACTACTAGGGAAATGATCAACAATTAATGAATACAAATATTATTGTTGAAAATAAATTTATGTAGAAATAAAAAACTCCAAACGGGGTCGAGAAACACATTCTTCAAACATGTTGCAGGGGCATCGCTTGACTACAATTTATTCTTGACAGTAGAAAAACTGCTTTCCCAAAATATATACCAGGAAGCTATGACAAATTTGACTTTGTATTTCTACCTGTCGATATTGACCATTAGGTGAAGTCACACTTTGAGCATACATGGGGCCATGGGAGACACAACCAATACTTATATAGTGAAGTTAATGACGGAAGACAATTTAATGGAAATAAATTTATGCTCATGCACTTTGTTTTATCTCATCATGAGTTAGTATCATCTCCTACTACAAGAAAAATCGTGTGGTCATTATTTCCTCTTCTTCTTAGGAAAATAACAATTAGAATCCAACAATATATATGAATGATATTATTGTGTTTGGATTTATGATATGAAATGGATCTAAACAGAAAAATGATTATATAAACAATAGAATGATTATATAAGTAGGAATTTAATGAAGGTTAGATAATCTATTAAAGATAATGCAAATGTAAAAGTAAATGAGACAAAAGAGAGAAAAAAAAGAGAAAAAAATGAAAGAAGAAAAACAATAATAAGAGAGAAAAGATTAATGAATGAGAAATGAAAGGACAATCTTATTGGCGTTCCCATTACTCTATCTCTCCCTATTTCTTTTCGAACTTTCACTCTCAAAGGGTATTTTGGCCAAGGAGGGGAGTGTTGGGCTTCATAATTGACATGTTTTATGGTGCCATTAGCCATTATTTCAACTATTTTTCCTTCCATTTCCATTCACTTCATTAACCATATTCCCGTAATTGTTCACTTTCACCCTACACAAGATTCACATGTTATATGTACACTAAAATGGTCAATTTACCATGTTTTGATGATTACTTAGAGTAGACGTTGTGGTTTCCTAACTCACTTATGAAGTTCACAATTTTGTTGGCAATTCTACAACTGATTGGCATTTCTGATAGTAAACATTTCAAGGAATTTATGAACACATGAAGAGGAATCTAAAAATAAAAAATATGGGTTATGTGAAACATAGTATCATTTAGGTGACTCCTAAGGAAAATCTGCAAAATGTACAAAAAAATGGGAGAATGGTGGAGATTTCTAAAATTAGTCATTCTGGATCACATTTCTATAGTTAAGTGGTTTGACCAAGTTGTGGCTCATACCCATGAATTTGGCCACATAGATCTCATGAAATATGTTGTATTTTTCTATTCAAAATATCTTAGATCACATCCAAGATTTGATGGAGAAGATCCACATGTTTTGGATTTAGGATTTGTTGGTTATGATACCCATTTGTTTAGGATCTAGGATTTGTTGGTTATGAGATCCACTTGTTTAAGATTTGATCTCATCTTGTAACTTCTCTTCCTATATGTATAAATATGAGAGGATATCATTGGAGATGGGGATTTCAATAGTTCAAAAGTCAGTAGTGAATGAGTTAGAGAGTTAAAGGAGAAGGATTATTGTAATCATTTGGATGTTGGAATAAAACTTGTTGTTGCACATCAAGAGTTCTCTATTGTAGTCTTTCTTGGTAGTATATGCCAAGAGAGGCAGGGCCCCCTCTCTTTAGTATAGGCTTCCCAATTAGTTTTCTTTATGTTGTGTGATGTTATTGAAATAATTGTTCATTCCATTTCTTGTTCATTTATTTATGCTCTTTCATTTTTGCAAGTGTGGGTTTCCCTACATAGTTAGGCATTGAAGACTAAGTTTTATAAGTGATAAAAAAACCAATTGATGCTCTTGATATAAATAAAAAGAATATGGTTAATAATTGAAACAAAAGTCCATTGACCTCAGTTGAAATATGTAGCATTTCATTTCTACAATGTTTATTTTCATTTTTATCAAGCTACAAGAGTTAGTCAAGCCATGAAGTAACTAACTTATCATTGTAACAAAACACTTGTATCCTTGACTTCGATTCTTGGAAGTATTTTTTCAAGAAAAACATTTTGATTCATATTTCTTAGCTTAGATTTAGTTTCCTACTCTTTCATATATTGTTTTGTCATCTCACAAGATTACAAGCTACCTGGTTGGTAATTTAATGTAAAGCAATTTAAGCAATTGAATTTCTCCACATTTTTGGTGTTGTTGCCAGGGACATGCTAAAGGGAATATGCATTGGTAATTTGATTTTCATTCCTTTTATTTTGAAGCTATGCATGTCAACAACCAACTTGGTGACATTAAGGTATTAGTAGCATGAGTTGTCCAAAGTACATTTTTTTCTTTTAAGTTTGCTTTGTGTATAAATTGTAGTTGTTATTATTTCAAAATATCCCCTTTGCACTAATCCATGTGCAAGATAGGATTACCGGCCATTGAGTAAAATAAGATTCCATTTCAAGAAACATCTCAAGTCCTCATAGCAGTAGGAAAAATATTTGCGTCTCTGGAGGAGCAAATCCTGATAGCCATAGAAGACCAAAAGGTCCATGAGAAACAATAATATCTAGAAGTTTACTTTGTGCATCCTAGACACCTTGAAGAATATATTAAAGAGTTACGGACCTCATCAAATGAAGACTAGAGTTTGGAGCCTAAAATTGAAGAATTCCTTGCATGTCTAGATCCTTTGTGCATTGAAGAACACGAGAGACAAATATTAGAAGATAGTCAATATGTGATAAAGGAGGACATACAAGACAAGGATACCTATGAATAATAGAATCAAATGAGTGTTGGTTTCATTCAAGAATGGCTCCCATCACCAAGCCAGGGCACCACTTCATCCTCCAACATTTCTTGGCACCAAATCAAGAAAATCGGTTGGTTCCTCATATCCAAACAATAATTAAGGTACATATTCCATACTTGGATATGAGTTTATTCTTGATCTTTTTGCACACATGGTTTCATTGGAAGTACTCCTATACCTGAAATGAGGTTTTCCTTTTCCAAGTAGAGTAGGAGATTGTAAATAAATAAAGAAAAATTGTGAAAAAATAGGTTCTTGGAGAATTTAGACATGAGCTTGCTACTGATTGACAAGGATGTCAATAAGTCTTTTATGTAGTATTGGTGTAGCAGTAGTTTATTTATTTTTTCTAAATTTTTTTGGAAACATGATCTAATAAAGGATTGAATTGAGTCTTATCCCAAATTTTCCAATGTAAAGAAATCAATTTTTCAACACCCAAGAAGCTTCTTCCTTAGTAATGTCTTCAACAACAAATCCACTTCAGATTCTTTATCAATATTTTCAAATTATGCATCAGTATATTCAGAAAACCATTTAGTATAATTGACAATATGTAGAAGAAGAAACTAACACCAAGATGAAAGAGTTGTTGATTAAGGTTGGTTGTCATTGATGTCAACCCTTGAAGAAAGCCCCGTGGGTAATGGACCCAATATTGTTTGATGTAAATATGAATCATTATTGTTTTTTCATGGTTGATAAGAAGTAAATATGGATGAACTCCAAAGTGGTCCCCTTATGGTGAAATCCCTCATGGGAAGATGCTTTGTGGAGTAAGATAACCCATGCTTAATTGTGGAATAATGAGATGAAGGAAAGTGAATTTGTCAGGGAAAATATCCTAGATGGATAGTGCTTGTCAAGTCATTTCTGATGGTATGTGGAACGTCACATAATTCCTCACGGTTAGAGAGTTATGGCCATGAAAAGTTGGAGACCCCAGGTTTGGGTAATGGACCCAAGTTTGTTTAATGGGTAGCGATATGGGTTATGATATATTTTCAGATAATACTATTCTATATATATAGTAAATGTCATTCCATTTTTGGTGGCATGTAGAATGTCACATAACTCCTCACGGTTTGAGAGTTATGGCGTTACGAAGTTGGAGGACCCTCATATGTCATCTAGAAGCCCCAAAAGGTCAAAGTAGTCAAAGTGGTTTAAGAGATTTCAAAAGGAAAATAATAAAGTGAAGTGATGAGTGTATTATAATTCAAAGTGAATACAAAATAAATTATTTCAATAATAAATTTAAGGGAGAAATTAGAAGTGGACCCAACCCTAAAATAAGGAAAGTGGGACAAGTGAACTAGAAGATGTTTTTAAGGAAGCTACTTGGAGAGTATAAATAAGAGGCAAGGCTCTCTCATTTGAATCACACTTGAGCATATTGAATATATTTATGTGTTTGAGGTAACCAAGGATATCTAAAATAGACTTCTAAGTGAAGGTGAAGAAAAGAAGGCCGAAATGCAAGGAAGGATAAATTCTTTTGATGGTGCTTTGTAAGGTATGTTATTTATAGGTCATCTCACCATTTTCACTATAACTTTTTTAATATAATGATTCAGATTGTGAAATTACTATGAAAGTGAAAAAACATATCCAAGTATATATGGTAAAAAATTCAGCTTGTGGGTCGTTGTATTTTGGGATTTACACTCTGTGGAAGATAGGGTTTGTGGTCAGTCCTAAAACAAGTCAAAATCAGGTGTTTTGGGTAAAAATGTCATAACTTATTCATAATAGATCCAAATTCAGTGAGACCAAATGTGTTGGTTAGCGGACAATCTGTAGTATGTTGTGTAATAGTTTCAAATCAATTCATCAAATATTTTGTGTAGGGCACGCTCTACAAGTTCTCTCTCTAGAATACGTCAGAATTCAACAAGGTATGCCATTGTTGCTATAACTCCTTTTCTGAGAGGTTCCAAGTAGTGAAACTTGGAGGAATTGCATAAAACACACTAAAGAACATTTTGTATCAGTTTTAGATCTTTATACATTACAGGTTCGAAGTTATGATTACTTCAAGTTAGGGTTGTTGACTAATCCAAAACTAGGCATGTGAGACTAAAGAAAAATTTGATGAAAATGATAGTCTCTTGTTTTTAAAGTTAAGGAAGGTTTGCAGGAATGTGGTCATATACACCAGGTCTATTATAGAGCTACAAATCAGTTTTGGATGATGAAATTTATGAGGG
>SNQJ01S0026004.1:0-10253 GCA_010110895.2 Picea sitchensis
GGAATGCCTTGGTGGATTCCTCACTCAAAATGGACATGTCATTGGTTATGAGTACAAAAATATTAAATAACATGAGAGGAAATATTCCACACATGACTTGGAACTTGATGCCACTGTTCACACATTAAATATGTGGAGGAATTATCTCATGGGAAATAAATTTGAATTAAGAACAGACCAAAGTTGTCCGAAGTATCTTTTTGAACATCCAACTTTGAATTCCAGGAAGACAACATGACTTGAATTTTTAAGTGAATACGATTTTGATATTAAGCATATCAAAGAAAAGTAAAATAAAGTTGTTGATGCACTTAGTATAAGAATACATCTCATGCATGCTACATATGTTAGTATGCATCAGTCGGATTTAAAGAGAAAAATTTTAGATGTTGTTGTCACAAATCAACATTACCTAAAGGTAAAATAAAGCTTACAACAGGAAAATGTACAATAGAAAATGAAATATTATGAGATGAAGGAAGATGGATTACTTATGCATAAAAATAGAATTTATGTTCCTAGTTCTCAAGAACTCATGAATTTGGTATTAAAAGAAATGCATAATGTTCCATATGTTGGACATCTGGTTACCAAAAAACAATTGCATCAATAAGAAGCCAATTCTTTTGGCCAGGAATGAAAAAGGATGTTGTTGATTACATCATCAGATGTATGGAATGTCAGAGATTGAAGGCTGAGCATAGGCACCAGGGATGATTTTAAGGATGAAAAATTATTTTAAAATGTAGAAACCTTGGTGAATATTACTAATCCTTCATATGTCAACTATAAATGTTTGGCGATATTTTTTTTAAAATATTCAAATTTCTAAGTATTTTATATAGCTTTTATAAAATTTTGGCGATTTTTAAGGTAAAATAATTTTATCCTATAGAATTTGGGAGAATCATTTTTAAAATAACGAATATCGTTTTTGGAAAAAAACCATGGAAAATTAGCCCATGAGTGAAATTTAGCCCCTAAAATCATCCCTTATTAGGCACCCAGTGGGTTTGCTACAACCCTTACTAATTCCAGAGAAGAAGTGGGAAGTTGTAACCATTGAATTTATAACAAAATTTCTCAGGACAACAAGACAACATGATTTAAGCATGGTAGTGGTTGATAAATTGACGAAGGCTACTCATTTTGTTCCTGTAAAAACAACTCACACAAAAACCAATATTGCAAAACTTTACATGAGGGAGATTTCTAGGTTGCATGGGATACCTAGGACAATTATGTCGGACATAGACACCAAGTTTACTTCAAATTTATGCAGGGGATTATTTAAAGGATTTGGTACAAATATGAACTTTATCACAACATACCATCCATAGTCGCATGGGCAGACATAGAGAGTGAATTGAGTAATTGAAGACATGTTGAGAATGTATGTGATGGATAAGCCAAGACATCTAAGTGGGAAGAGTACTTGCACTTGGTTGAGTTTGCCTATAATAATGGGTATCAAGCTTCATTGAAAATTATCCCATTTGAAGTGTTCTATGGAAGGAAATGCAATACTCCAGTGAGTTGGGACAACCCAATAGACAGAGTGGTACATGGGTCAAAATTTCTCAAGGATATGGAAGACCAGATGGTTAAGATTAAGTAGAATTTAAGGCATCTCAAGATAGACAGAAAATTTATGTAGATAAGAGTAGGACAACTAGACAATTTAAAGTAGGGGAGCATGTGTTTTTAAAATTGAATCCTAAGAAGAGATATTTAAAGTTAGGTAGTTGTACAAAGATAGTAGCCAGATTCTATGGTCCATTTGAGATATTGGAAAGAATAGGTCCAAGTGCATATAGGCTTCCATTGCCTTCTTCCATGAATGTGAATAATGTATTTCATGTCTCTTTTCTAAAAAATATGTACATGATCTCAGCCATGTTATTGATTGACATCTGATTCAAGTAGAGATAAAGGGAGACTTTCGGATCCAACCACCATGAATATTGGATAGAAAAGTCAAAATGATCTGGAATCAAGTTATAGAGCTGGTAAAAGTCCAATGGACCTACTATGGTCCTGAAGATGCTACCTAGGAGCATGAAGATTCCATGTGGGTGGAGTACCCACAAATGTTTGAATAAATTTTGAGATTTTGATCTTTGTCTTGTATAAGCACCGAGGACATTGAAAAAATAAGGGGGAGGGGATGTAACACCCTGGGTTTTGAGCCCCGTATTAAGTATTGTATTTTGTTAAGTTATGAAAGGCCAGAGTGCCTAAACAATTATTAAGAGGCCAATGTCCCTAGGAAAAATGTAATGTTTGGATCATTATTAATATAAAACACATCATTGGTTTCTAGATAGATAAGGACAAGAGTTATAGGTGGCTATGATTCCATAAGAGAAGGGGCTTGAGGGGATAAGGACTTATTTTATATTTTATTTACCCATTATTGTATTAAGGGAGAAAAACAGTTACATGAGCTTCTTGGGGGGAGGCCAAGTGGTTCCTTAATTACAAGAATTACATAAACCCATCCTTGGTCTGTTTGGGGGGTTCTCACTCCCATTCTCATTCTATTTCTACTATTGGTTTCTTTTGTTTCATTCATTAACTCATTCGCTCAATTGAACGTTGTTCACACCTTTCATTCTTTCACCCACTCATCTTTCCTCATTCGTGTCTTGGCTTGGGAAAGGAAAACGAACTGTTGAAGAGCAACCATGGTATTGTTGGATGTAGAGACTGCTCATGTAATTCAACCATGAATTAAGACCTACATGTCTTAGATTCTTTGGTATGTTCCTATTCTTTCTCACAATTGTGAGTCGTGAGAGTCCCAACATGGAGATTTTGGACCTTCTGCATTAGAGCACTGGAAGGAGATGGACAACGCAAGGGACTGTGTGGCAGAGAAGGGGCTTTCCATTCTCTTATTTTGTGCAAGCTAGGTAGAAGAGAGATGGTGTACTTGGAATTTTGTGGGTGCAGAGAATCCTATGAGAGCTTGAGTGATGACTGGTTTGGGAAGCTGAGTGACACTCTGGAACCATCCTTGTGGATTCATAGCTCTGTCTCAAGGCTGACACTATTGTTGAGACTTGAAATATCAATGTCTATGGTTGGGTGGAATGTCCTTGGTCTGCATCTAGTTAGTGTCTTGTTTTAGAAAATATAAGTTCTCTCTATTATGGTTATTTACCTGTGTATCTTTATTTCCATTGTGTATTTAATTATCTATGAATTTATCATCTATAATATCCATGCTTGTTGGTTATTTTTATGCATTTTTTATGGTTCATTTCTTTTATGTTTATCATGAATCTTGATCAATGCATTTGGACTTAGTCCAGAGGTCGAATTAGTCTAGAAGGGGACTTGAAGTTAGTGTGCCCGACTTGTGGCTGGTTGGGTACGTTACATGAGAAATATTTAAATTCTTCTTTATGTTTGAAATCTTCTCTTCCATTTCCTTGAGTAATTCTGGCACAACCACTTCTCTATATTCTATGTTGTCCCAACTTATAGGTGTGTTCCACCTTATTCCATAAAATTCCTCAAATGGTCTCATATTTAGAGAAGCTTGGTACGCATTGTTATAAGAAAACTCTACTAAGTGTAGGTAATATTCCCATTTTTATGGTTTATCCATCACATACATCCTTAACATATCCTCAATCACTTGATTCACCCTCTTTGTTTGTCCATCAGATTATGGATGATAAGTTGTGCTAAAATTCAAATTTGTTCCAAATCCTTTAAATAATCCTTTCCAAAAATTTGAAGTAAACTTTAGATCTCTGTCAGACACAATTGTCTTGGGTATACCATGCAATCGAGAAATTTCCCTCATATAAATATCAACAATGTTGTTTTCCTTGTGAATGAGCTTTACTGGAATAAAATGGGCAGCTTCAGTAAGCTTGTCCACCACTAACATGATCGAATCATGTTGCTTGTTTGTTTTGGTAAGTTTGGTGATGAAATCCATTGTTACCACTTCCCATTTCCACTCAGGAATGGTTAATGGCTACAACAAACCAACTGGGTTTCTATGATAAGCCTTGACCTTTTGACACTCCAAACATTTGGAAATGTACTCAAGAACTTCTTTCTTCATGCTTGGCCAATATTATTAGCTCTTGATAGCTGCAATAGTTTTTTGATTCCCTAGGTGTCCAACATAAGGTACATGATGCATTTATATGAATATCATATTTTTCAATTTCTGGGAATTTGGTACATAAATTCTTCCTTTGTACATGAGAATTTTGTCATTCCCCAACTTGTATTTTTCACTTTTCTATTGCAAAATACCTTGTTGTAATTTTGTTACTATTTCCATGTATTGCAATCATGATTTTGCAGCCTCCAAGATTCTGTCTTTCAAGTTTGATTGTTACATAATAATGGTTGTAGCATGCAACTCATGCACTCTTATGTTAAGTGCATCAACCACCTTGTTCTCTTTCCCTTAGATATGATTTATATCAATCATATTCACTGAGAAATTCCACCCACCTTCTCTTCCTGGCATTTAGAGTTGGTTGTTCAAATAAATATTTTAGACCGTTATGGTTTGTCCTAAACTCGAACCTTTTTCCCATGAGGTAGTGCCTCCACTTCTTCAAGGAATTCAATATGGATTCCAACTCCAAATCATGAGTAGCATAATTCCTTGCATGCTCCTTCAACTTCCTTGATTCATAACATACAACATGCCCATTTTGACTGAGGACTCCACCAAGTCCTTCTTTACATGCATATGTGCATACAATGAAGTCTTCATTTGGATAAAACATCCTTAGTATTAGAGCACTGGTTAATAACTTCTTCAAGTGTTGGAAACTCTTTTCACACTCCAATGTCCACTGAAGCTTCACTCCCTTATTTTGCAAGGAAGTGATCGAGTGTGCAATCTTTGAGAATCCTGCAATAAATCTTGTGTAGTGGTATGCAAGGCCCATGAATGATCTAACTTCTGTCACATTGTTAGGTGTTGACCATCCTCTAATGGCCTCAATATTTTTCAGGATCCATTGCTATCCCTTCCTCTCAGATGATATGCCCCAAATAATGAATTTGGTTCTCATAAAATGAACACTTGATCAATTTTGCATACAAATGATGCTCTCTTAATACTTGTAGTGCCATCCTCAAATGTTTCTCATGCTCTTCTTCTGAATTAGAATATATAATAATGTCATCCAAAAAGACAATGAAAAACTTATCTAAGTATTCTCTAAAAATACCATTCATTAAACACATGAAAACATATGGTGAATTTGATAACCAAAATGGCACCACTGTGAACTCATAATGCCCATACATTGTTTTGAAAGAATTCTTGTTGGCATATTCTTCTTTAATTATTACCTGATGATAACTTGACCTGAGATAAATCTTGGAGAATATTTTTTCATTCTTCAACTGATCAAAGAGGTCATTGATCCTTGGAAAATGATACTTTTTCTTTACAGTTACTTTGTTCAACTTCCTGAAGTCAATACAAAGTATCAATGTTCCATCCTTCTTCTTCACAAATAAAACTGGAGCACCCTAAGATGACACAATTATGCGTATATACCCCTTCCTCGAAATCTCTTCATGTTATATTTGCAACTCCTTTAATTTTGGTGTACTCATCATGTAAGGGTTCTTGGATACTAGAGCTTATCCATGCATCAGATTGATGGAGAAATCAATATATCTTTTAGGAGATAATCCTGGTATTTATTTAAATACATCCTCAAACTCTTTTAGGGATGCATAAACTTTAATACTTGACACCTTATCCTTAAGTGTTTCTTCCATATGAGATGCAAATATTTGACACCCTTTTCTGAAACTTTTCTTCAGCTGCAATGTTGATATTTCTCTGATAGATACTGCACTGGGAATTCCCTGTATTGTCCTTAGGTTCCCTTCTTCATCCAGGAAAGTAAATTCCTTATTATGACAGTCTAGGATAGCATGGTGTTGGTCCAACCAATCCATACCAATTAGAAAGTCATAGGAACCTAAAGGAAATATATTCAAATATTCCCTGGTGCTCAGTCCACTCACGTCCATTGAACGTGACTTAACCATCTCATTAACTTTTATTTTGGCTCGGATAACTAGCTGCACCAACCAAGATTTTCCATGCTTGCTTCTTGGAAAATGAAATCTTTCCACCATCTTAGGATCTATATAACTATGACTATCTCCTGAATCAATTAAAATAACAATGGTTTGGTTGTTGATCATACCTTCCACTTCAATCATATGTGAATGAAACTCATCTTTATTGTTTTCCAGAGATGCATAGATCCTAGGTAAATTTCTTCCCATGTCCTCCATTGTTTAAACTTGTTGTACATTGTGAAAAACTATCACTTTTTTTACCTATGTGAGGACAATATCTATACTTATGATCTCCCATACAACCCCAACATTGAATGGGTGGATGCCTTGGCCTTTGTCCTCTTGTCTCAATCGCTCTGGGTTCTCTAGAAGTTGGTGGTCCTTGAGGATTATTTCTGAATAATGTTGGCTTAGTCCCCTTTTTCCTCTGTTCCATATTGTATTTCTTCTTGTCTTCCCAAAATTTTTGGAAAGTTGGCCTTCCTTTATGATGATCATAAAGGCATTTATCATAAAGGCATTTATCTCTCCTTAACTATCTCATCCTTGATGAAAGAGACATACTTTAGAAGTTCCAAAAACCTTCTTTCATATTCGTCTATGGTCATACTCCCTAGATTGAGTTGAAAGAACTCCTTCATTGTCTTTTCATAGTTTCTCTTAGTCAATTATTTCTTTTGAAAATAATTCTTGAATTCCTTCCAAGTAACATTTTTATCTTTTATGTGTTGCAACTACACAATTTGGTCCCACTACATGGATGCCTTTCCCTTGAGATGATAGATGGAAATTCTTCCTTTTGCATGTGAAGAGTAATTATGTAATTGAAAATACTTCCTCATGCCTAGAATCCATGTCTCTACATCTTCATATTTCTTGTGCTCGCTATAAAATGTAGGAGGTTTGATTTTATTCATTTCTCCTTGTAGTTCATCCACCCCATACCTCTTCTTATGGTTTCTGAAAGGGGATGGACTTGAGCTATTGGGTTCTCTCCTATTGGAATGCCTCGAGGAGTGATGGTGATGTATACTAACACTTCTTGTTCTTCCTATATCAGCAAGAGACTTGTGACTTCCTGATTTGCTTGAGTCATTCTCCTTATCCATATTCTTTTCTCTTTTTTCCAAGATCTATATTAACATTATATTCAAGTCCTCCTACTACTCCTTGTCTTTCATAAGACTTTAATTATCAGCTTTATAACTTTTGACATCCGTTTGCAAATTTTAAATGGTCTCTACCAAGTTCATGATTTCTTCCTTTCCTTCTCCATGTCCATTTGAGTTTGTACCTTCATTACCCATATGGAAATCCATCCCTTTGATCTCATCTTCCTGGATATAATCCCCTTGTGTATATTCCATGTTTTTTCATTCTATGTTGATCCTTTTCTGATCTAGTTGATGTTAACTATGAAAAATTTGAAACCAACATAACTTTGTTAGGCTGATCACTTTAATAATTTCACGAAATTATGCTCATTTCTAGTTCCATAATGCATCAGAATTATTTCTTTCATTTTTTCCTGAAAATTTCTTGTCCATAATAGTTGTACATTGTTGTTCAAGACCTTTCGAACACCTACTTCCATGCTCAATTCTGAATTTTTATTAGAAAGTTATGGACATTTGAAAATTGTCCTCCCTAGGAGGTAATCCCTATAAAAATGTTATTCTTCTTCAGAGACGAAATATCTCTTGGACCCTTGTTGGATCTTATCAAAACATACACCAACCCTCCTTACTCATTTAGGTTTAGGTCCGTGCAAATAGAAACCCTGTGACTCCTTCTTTTATCCCCTTTTCTACCTCAAAGACAATAAAATTTTGGGCACTAGCCCTTGTTCTTAGGCAGAAAACTAATATGACCATGGGCTAGGACCTGTTTCTTAGCCACCATGTGCTATTCAGAGATCTGAGACTTTGGATTTCACCTTCATCACTCTTCATTTCTCCTAAATGTCGAATTGGCGAACTCTTGAATGGTACTTCTTCGGAGCTTTAGGGCTCTGGTGCTTCGGAGCTTTAGGCTTCAGAGGTTCTTCCTACACCATACAATATTTCCTCTGAACGTCAAAGTGGCTAACTCTCCGAAAGATGCTTCTCCATATTTTCAGGACTCTGATTCTCTAGAGCTTTGAGATTTGGAGGATTTTTCAACACAACCCAACATTTCCTTTGGAGCTTAGGGCTTCAGAGGATTTTTCAACACAACCCAACATTTCCTTCGAACGCCGAACTAGAAAACTACTATGGCGGTCATAGGCTCCAGAGCTTCGGGATTTTAAAAACCTTACCACAACATACACCAATCCCCCCGAACTCTGAATTTCATAACTTCCAGTGTCTCATCAACAACTACACACCGTGGGGTGCTACGTGGAAAAAATATGGAGATGACATGTGTCCCAATATATGGGTGACACGTGTCTAGTTCTGATTGGCACATAATATCTATGAAAATATTGAATTAGGATGACACGTGGCTCGCATAATATGGTTCCACGTCACCCTAGGTGATGTCAGCATGCCATGTCACTCTAGTGCTTTGGGACTTCAGGACTCTGGGATTTGGAGGATCTCTCACCAAAACACTTCAAAACTCCCAAATGTTGAACTAGCGAATCTCCTGAACCATCTCTCTCTGGAGATTTACTACTTTGGAGCTATGTAACTTTGGGCTTCAGAGAACTTTTTAGCATAACAAAACAAATCTCCTGAATGCCTAACTTTTGAACTCCCAAACAAGTTCACATCATCCCAAATGATGTCAACATACCATGTAACTCCAATGCTCCAACAATTCTAAACTTTGGGCTTCAGAAGATTTCACACCAACATACTTTAAAACTCCTGAACACCGAATTTCCAAACTCCTGAAAAAATGTTCCCTGGAGCTTCGGGACTCTGGCGCTCCGTGACTTTAGAACTTTGGTCTTCAGGGAACTTCCAAACATAACACTATTAAACTCTTGAATGTCAAAATTATGAATACTTCCTAATATGCATACATGTGTCCTCAAACATGAATGGTCTGGATTGGATCCAAAATTCAGAACCTTGGGAAAAACTCCCCTCTATGCAACTACAACCAAATTCTCCTAGAGTGCCGAATTTTTGAACCACTTGGAGGTCCTAGGGATAATTTGATAGCCGGTACTCATTCGCATGATCTATGGCGTAGATTCACTATGGGACATCAGAGATTCAAGGATTTGTCTCCTTTTCAACAAGGACTTAAAAACTTTCGAAGCAATGAAGTCCAAAGGACTTGAGGAGTTAATTGTCACACTACTTTTCTAGATCTGACGATTGTGGAGGATTTGGTCCCCTCCCGAGCATATCTTGTTTATCTCCTTCTCACAAGGATATTTCTCTTATTTTGGGGACTTAAAGAAGCCACATGTGCACTTTTTGTGCTTCAAATATGACCAATTCTAGGTCATAATTTTCTTGAATCAGATATTAATTATGTAAATTTCACGACTTGGCCGATTTCTTCAAAGTTTCCAAGAATTTTAACCACAAAAATTGGGGCTTTTGCTGAATTTCCTGCAATTGAATCAATTTGACTTCCTCAGTCCATCTAGGCTCAATGTTGGAAACTGAAGCTCTGATACCAAATTGTCACATCCCCGACCACCCAAGTCAGGCCATGCCACTTTAAAAACTTCTCATGCTTTGATACCAAAACTGAAACATACCTGACCACCCAAGCCGAGCCATGCTACTCCATAAAAAAATTAATTTTGTCTGTATATATATACTCTAAGCAAGAAAACATATTCTTTAAATACATAGGTTCATGCAAAAATAACAATAAACATATACATGCAACATACACAGGCAAAAACTAATAAACATAAACACATGTATAAATACACATCATCTAAATTAACAAATAATTGATAATTATCTTTGAAATAAGACCACCAACTACATGTAGACCTTCCACAATCCTCACAGCCTTAGACCACACTGCTCAAAACTCTCAGTAGTGGGTCACCCCCGAGCTGGGGCTAAACTCCACCCGGGTAAAGGGATTTCTGACCAAGCTGAGGAAACACAGACAACAAGAAGGATTTCATCCCAAGTGCCAACTCAAACTAACATCCTACAACCTCTCATTCCCCACATGCTTGTCCCACCCCAGGAAGTGTT